>JAVJIF010003714.1:0-303140 GCA_038442645.1 Agave tequilana
TAGAATCGATCCCTCAAGATCACTCGGTGTCGCAATGCCTACAACGAGTTCACACTAGAACTCTTGGACTCACTAGTTTTTCTCTTGTTCCCGCAAGAACAACACACGCAAGCACACTAGCTTGTCGAGGACGCACTTCTACACCGAGCTCCCATAAGAATTCGTCACAACACGAACCCGCAAGTTCGCCTCCTCAAATACAAGATGAACACTTGTGATCTCAACACTTTGATCGCTTAAAACACTCTCACAATAAAGATCTTATAGGATAGATATGACAATGGAAAGCTCAAGTTTGTGTGAGAAAAGCTAGATATAGTAGTGGTGAATAACTCAAGAAATCTCCTTTGAAAACACTCTTGAAAAGTCTCCTTTTGATATGAAATATTAGCCCTAAAAAGTGGAAAATAACTCTAAGAGAGATGGAAAAAACTGGCTTTGAAGCCCTCTCAAAATCTAGTATAAAACAGGCGAAGGGAACCCCATTTTATAGGGGATCAAAAACTAGTCGTTGGAAGCCAACTCAACAGAATATTATGCTGTCGGTCGACCGGCCGATCGACCAGCCAACGGTAATATTTTTTATCATTGGGCCTCTCGGTAGACCGCCCAATCGATCGCAACCTGCACTTGACCTGTTGTCGACCGCCTGGTCGATCGAGGCAAGATCTAGAGAGCAAAGCTCTTTGGCCGGTCGACCGGGCCAGATCTAGAGAGTTACTCTCTGGATTGGTCGATCGCCCGTCGACCGGCCCTCAAGCCAAAAGCTGTGCATGTTTCTGTGCACATCGGTCGACCGCCCGGTCGACCGACTTCTTTCTCGGTCGACCGGCAGAAGGTCAGGTCAGCAAATTCGGGATAAAATCTTGGTCTAATACATTCTTATAAATTCTCATAAATCACATAAAATCTACAAAAATAAGTTCATTAAAATACTTTGAAGTAAAATATGTATGATAAAAAATCAACACATATTACAAACTTTTGAACCATTTTTGTAATATAGAAATTTTGCATTAAAAAAAAATCCGTATTTTTCAAAAACAATCTTCAAATTGAAAAATGTTTTTCCAGAACTTCTTCAAATACAAAAATAAGATATTTTTAAATACTTTGAAGCTTGTATGGATATGATCCATACACATATAAGATGAAATATCTATGTTTTTGACAATAAGCTCTAAAATAAGTTTTGATAAATACAAAACTTAAACATATGAGATAGAATCACCAATAAGTTTTTCTAAACTTTTGAAACAACAATGTGCATGGATGAAATCCATAATACATATAAGCCATATAAACTTGTTTTGATGGAATTTAATCATGAAACATAAGAATGTATACTTTGAAACTCAATCAAAACGGTATTTTCTAAAATCAAAACTATTTTTATGAAAACACATATAAATTTTGTGTGTGTATGAGCTTGAGCAATCCACAACTAATTTATCCTTTACAGTTTATCTAAAAAATAAATTTTGACACTTACAAACATGACACAAGTCTTCTTGAAAATCTTTTTTTGAAAATCTTTTTCTCCTTCTTGACTTGGTCCAAACCTTGATCCATGAGCTAGACTCCCCTTTGAGTACATGATGCAATCTTGATGCGCGAGTTCTTGAATCAATACATGCTAGCTTCAAACTTGACTTTGAATCTTTTGTGCAGCTAAACACCTACTAAGATCTTAATCAATATCTGAAACTATATAAACACAAGATCATTAGTACTATAACTACATGAGTTAATCATCATCAAAACTAGAGTGACGGGCCTTTGGGCAACAGGGAAAAGGTTATAATGAATTATGGGTACAATATAGAGGCTGAAGATGCTAAACTACAACACACTATGGCGGCTTGCGGCACTTGTGGAGAGAGAAGTGTGCTTGCTAAAGATTCACCAAAGAAGAATTCGTCCACTAAGCTCTAAAATGGAAGACGATTTTGCTTTAAAGATCCGCTAGTTCCGCTCGTACCAAACCACTAAGTGATTGCATTAACCACGAAATCCCAATAGCTAGTGATCGGGGAAAATCGCGCACAAAAAGTGTATGTTTGAAATCAAGAGTTAAAGTGTGTGCTTTGGCTTCCTCTTACTTCTGTTATTGTATGCGTCGGAAAAGGATGATTCAATTGTAAAAATTCCTTTGATTGGATGGAAGATTACAACAGATCGGTCTTCCGATTACAAGGGAGGGAGGATGTTGAGTCTTGAATCCTCCCTCTGTTTAAGGCTGGGTTCTTCAAGTGGCGGTGGAGAGTGAATCTTGTTCTCCGTTGACCGGGTGACCGTCGAGACCTTCCAGGGATCTCCTCTTCGGATGGCAGACGGAGTAGCTCAGCTCTGTCTACCAAAACTCTCAAAGAGAAGGTAGGCAAAGAACAACTTGAGCGCAGCAAGTTCTCTGAAGGGCTTTACTCTCTTTTCTTTTCTCCTCTTTCTTGATTGGCCAACCCCTTCTCCATAGCAACGGAGCTATTTATAGGGGTTTCAGGGGCGTACGTGCCTCCTAAAAACACTCCATAATGGGGGCTAACTTTCCCCGTTATGTGGGCCGTGATTGGCTCCGAAACCGGGACGGTTACAACTGAGGCGCGGGTATCAACCCACGTGCCTTGGAACTGCTGAGACGCGGGTTTCGGCCCTCGCGCCTCAATGCTGAGACGCGGGTTTGGACACTTGCGCCTTGGTGCTGAGACGCGGCTTTCGGGCTTCGCGCCTTGACGCTGAGACGCGGGTTTGGACCCTCGCGCCTTGGTGCTGAGACGCGGCTAATATTAACCTTGCGTCTTGGAATTCTGCTTTTCAATGGCTTGATTTTTAGACAGCCTACAGAACCCCCTCCAAAGTTTTCGACATTCCGCAGTTAAGTGGGACGGATTTCGAAATACTTTAGATTTAGTTGAATTCTCCCTTTGACTTGACAATCAATGCTCCGGGTTTGATCTTATCTAGAGTATGGTCTTCGTGAGTGTACTGTAGAACTCTTTGAAGCCACCAAAGTTGATCGTGTTGAGTGTCTAGATGCACAGTCTAGACCTCCCCGATTGCTTTAAGTCTGTCATGGGTGGACTTTAAGCCGTGAGTGGATGCGTCGTCTGCTTGTGCCAGTGTACTGTTGAACTGTTCTGCAGAAGCAAAGACTAAACGCCAGCTTTAAAGTTGCAACTTTCGTAGAGCTGCCTCTTTTGGGATGAAAACGCGACTGTTATCCAGACGCAATTCTTGGGCTGATTGGAAGGGTGCGAACTTTTGGGAGACGCATCTTTTTGGAGTAAAGACGCGACTTGTTGGACACCACATATAGCTTAGCTGAAGGGGTGCGTCCATTGAAGAGGCGCGGCTGTTTGGTGCGAATCCGTGCCATGTCATGAGTGCACTGCCACATGTCCTGTGGAGCCGACGGGACGTCTTCTTTTTGGCGTGCGAACTTTGCGCTGCATTAAATGCGCTGTCCACGCGTCGAAAGACGATTCGGCGTCGAATCAATCGAGCCCATCGCCGTGATCTTTGCGAATTACCGTGCCTTAAATGGCAACAGTCATCGAAAGAGTCCTCATTAATCTCTCTTTCGTCTTCGCTTGCATCTGTTAGGGTTTTGAGAGAGAAGTGCTCTTTGTTCTCTTCTCTTTCGTTTTAGCATCAGATTCTTGTTTCGCAATGGCACCCAAGGCCAAACGAACCGCTTCATCGTCGAAGGCGGTCGCCACTGAGGCCCGAAGGGGCGGCTCCTCCATGCAGGAAGCCCCTATTTCAGGTATAACGCCATCAGGCTTGATCTTCGCCATTAGAGGGGTTTATGGAGTTCTTATAACCCTAAAATCCTTTTTTGAAGGAGAACCGCCAACCGTGGATTCGAAATCGTGCCTGATCCTCAGACGCGGTCTTTAAATTAACAACAAGGCGCGGGTTTGATGACCCTACTGCTTTTATCCGCTTGAGGATGTACTTGTTTGTTGAATATAGGGCGCCAGTAAGCCTTGCGTTCTGGAGTCATCACTTAGAATATTTCTAATTGTGAATGATCCGGACGCAGACTTGATTCTTGCGTTCTGTGAGATCAAAACGCTGGCTTTTATGAATCCTGCGCCTGAACCAAGTACTTGGAGATTTTCCATAAGTCTTGGATTCTTAAAACGCAGACTCCCTGCTGGCCTCATGGTCCTCCAGTCTGGACGCGGGTCCTCAGGTCTGGACGCGGGTCCTCGAGTCGAACGCGGATTTTGACTATTTTCTGCGCTCAGTATCCCTTCTGCGTCTGGAGTATGGACACTTAACGTTTTCATTTAAATTTCTGATTAGATTCTGATCAAGTGTTTTTCCTCTGCAGTGCGACATTCTTCCGACCCACTCTCCAAGAGGCGCCACTTCGGGCACATAGGTGGTGCTGACCGCGATTTGACCTTTGTGTTGCAAAGGACTGCTCCTATGACTACTGACAAGTTGAAGGAGCGAAGGGAGAGGCTCTCCAATGCTGACATGGCAACCTTTCGGGCTTATGACTGATGCGGCATTCACAACGGATGCTCGCGCTCCGATGGAGAAGCCTGCTTTCTTCTTTGGAGACCACATTAGGGAGGGCGGCTATTCTTTGCATGACGGAGATTATAAATGGCTCCGTCAGATAGGGGATAGAAGATTCTTCTTCCGAACATGGAGAGGATGTACCCACTGTCTAATCTCCAGCACATGTCCGTCCTTCGAAAGATGACATGGGAGCTTTCCCGCCCGTCCCGGAGGTTACTCTCGGCAGCTTAGGCTCCAAGAAGGTCTATCATGTTGGTCATGATAAGGAGGCTATCGGCCTGTTTCTCGGGCTGTTCAGGACCGATCACCCAGTAGGAGAAACTCCTAAACTCGGCACCACCTTTCTCAACGCATTCATGAAGGTGGGGGTGATTTTCCGGTCGACTTCCGTGCGCCCGGGTGGATCCATTCCACGGAGAAGTATTGGTGGGCAAGATGGTGAGCTTCGTCCTTACCGATCTTGGAGGCCTGTTGGAGCAGGTGGATTGTACCAAGCGGTCAGGACCGTGCAGTATGGTATTCCAACAAGTTCTCAAAACTTCTTTGGGATCCTGGAGCGGTACAATCCTCTGACGGGGACATTCTTCACTCCGGTCGGGGAGATGGGCCTTGCCCTGCACGAGCTGTTCGAAGTCTCGGGGCTAGTAATGGGGGACTCTCCTATAAGGAATACGTCCCGACCGCTGAGGAGCTTCACCTTATGAGAAAAGGGTCTCCTCGGGTGTACGAGACTTATTGGGAGGTGTTATGTCACTTCCACATTTGCGGCCAGATGACCACTTGGAGGGCGAGGGAGTTAAGCAGTTGTCCTGGGCAAGCTACTTGTTCAATGGCGTCAATCAGAAAGACCATCCAGTGACCCGAGTGGCTCCCAGTTCCGACGAGGAGATTGCCGATAGGATCAATGCTTCTGTAGACTCCTACACCACGGAGTCGAACGAGGATACTTTCGAACCTGACACGATTTTCGAAAGTTTCCATCATCAAGCCCGGATCCCTATCTCCAATCGAGCACTGTTGGTGGGTTTCTTAATGTTGTGGTTGAAGCGCTGTGTGGTGCCGACGCTGCCACATGAAGTGATCGTTGCCGACGTAGTGTACCCGGCGGTGCTTCTGGCTTATGGTAGGTCCGTAGCCCTCCTTCCAGCCATGGCGGCCGGTATTCAAAGCGGGTTGCGGGCCTTGACTCAGAGTCTGTGCAGGGCAGAGAAGTTTGTCGACTCCCAGGGTGAGCCGATTGTTGACTCGGAGGGGAGACCGACGGTAAAACGTCCCAACCCTCGGGTTGAACTTCCCTACACGTACCTAATGGCTTTGTACGTTATGCACTGTCCCTCTTTGATGACGCCGGTGTCTTGGAGTGAGGGTTTACCCCCTTTCGTACAGCGGTTGGAGAATTCAAGCTGGTGCAACACCTACATGTATTTCATTCGGAAATGCATTCTAGCTGCTTCGAACTACCAGCTCAATCGCTGCTTCCCGAGATTGCTAGTGCATCTTTTGGGGATAAACTTGCTGACTTCATGGGCTCAGATGACTTCACGACGCTATCCTCGGGAGCTTTCTGGTGGTTGGTCAATATCCGGCCTGGGTACGTGCTTTTCCGACAAGGGAATTCATGCACTATTGAGCCGTACATGCCGAATCGCTTCGCCCGCAGTTCGGCTATGACCAATTGTATGTCGGTAACCCCAACGCTCGACTCGCCTTCAGTGGGAACTTGTTTGAAGGTGCTCGGGCTTGGTATTATAGTGTGGCTGGAGGGACGGAAGCGCTTTTTTCGTCTGCCCCTTAAGGAACCGAAAGGTTGTACAAGCCTTAAGCTTCTGTACCTAGTACTTCCAAGCCAACCAGACGCCTGACTTTGCTCCGGAGTACTCATGCATTGAGAGTATTAATGCATCTTACGAAGCAAAGTTGGGGTCCAACAAACGCTCTCGAGGCGTCGAGGAGTATCAGAAGGCTCTGAAGGAGACCAGAAGAGTATCAAGGGAGGAGCCACGGGCAGCAAAGGGTCGACAGGTGACGCGTAAGCGTTCTCAAGGTTCTACTTTCACTGTTGATCCCGCCCCCAAGAAGGTCCGAAGAGACTTGGCGGCCGCAGTTTCTCTGTCCGAGACATACCTTCTGGTGTTGAAGAACAGAGGGAAGAAGCGGAAGATGAGGATGACGCCCCCTTAGTCTGTACCCGTGGGTTGCGCAGCAGGGGCCCTATGATTCTAGAAGAAGGGGAGTTTGCTGACAAACCCACCGTCGCTGACGAGGCTGAGCAGTTTGAAGCCGACATAATGAGCGGAGGTGATGTTGAGATTCCAGGGGTCTCAACTCAGCATGGATCTTCTTCAGCCCGCGAGGGGAGGGATGAGGCCCAACAGCCCGGGTCCCCTAGTGTATTAATCCCCAGTCCTCGGGTAGTTGACCCCAGCCCTACCACTGGGGTATTTGGTGGCAAGGCCCCGGTTGCCGAGGTTTCCCATGTTGCACTATCGTCTTCTTCATCCGAAGAAGAAGATTATGACTCAGGCGACGAGGTCGACTTTGGCGATGAACCCGCTCCTCCGGATCCGAGTAAATTTTCACACATCTCGGAGGAGGAAATATATGGGTGTGAGCTGGTGACGGCGTTATCACAAGCGGCAACTGCTCCTGCTGAAGGTACTCTTGTCGTCTAGTTGACCCGGTTTTCCCTTTTTATTAGGGAAAAGGTTCTGACATTTTCCTTTTATGCTGCAGGGTTGGCCGCGGATAGCGAGGCTAGTACTTCCTCACATATCGAGGAGATGGTGCAGGAGCTGGTCCAGCTGGGAAGAGTTGAGGCTCCAGTTGCTGAGATGCCTCAAGAGAAGGTAGCCATAGAAGTCGGGGAGACTTCCACCCTGCAGGATTCGCCTAAGAACCCGCCATCTTTGGAACCTCAACTAGGTAAGGAAATGTTGATATTTGAATGTTTTCCTTTTATTGTCATGACTGACGCTTTGGTGATTCGCAGGGAGGGCTGAGGAAGCTCAGGCAGAGGACTTGGCGGTCAGTGCCTGCCCGGGAGGCCGTGCGGCTCAGACCTCGGCCAAGGACCTGAAGAGGTCGAGCTTCCGTCATTTCATCGGTTGCGGAGGTCTCTATACGGACGTAGTACCTCCAAAGCGCCGGCGGCTACTCTTGCTCCTGCCGCACCCGTGGCCAACCCGACTCCTGTACCGGAAGAATCGGCTTACGTCCCTCGCCCCGTGATGGAAAGGGGATCGGGAGCACTTCAGCGGAGTTCTTCCCATGCGGTGATACCATGGGGGAGCTGGCGCGCCAAGTGGTGCAGCAGTTCTTTGCCTCTATGCGATCATGTATTGACCTCGTTCTGTCTGGGAATAGCTCCTTCGAATTTGCCCGAATGTTTCTCGGAATCTGGTTGAGAATCAATTTAGCCGGAGGCCCTTCACCAGCCAAGGCGTGTCTGCTGCTGGTGGAGCAGTTGGGACATGACTTGAAAGAGCTTAGATCCAAAAATGCTGGCTCATTTCACGAGGCCCAGGAAACTCTGACCAGGCTTCTTGCTGCTCAAGAGCAAGAGCGAAGGGAGATGGAAGAAAGGATAGCTGAAAGGACCCGTCTTCTCCAATGTTTCCAGGCTGACCATCGGAAGCTAACTGGCGAGTCAAAGGAGTCCGGATGGTCATGCAGGCTGCGAAGCAGGTTATCCTTGATGCTCGAGCTACCATAGCCAGAGCTGAGGCCTTGATTGCTATCAATGAACAGAAGTTGGCCAATTCCGAAAAAGACTAGCAGAATTAGAGGCTGCCAAGGTGCAAGTTGAGAAAATCTCTCTGTTAATTCCTCTGAGCTGGAATCCCTGCGAGTGCAGCTGGCTGCGAAGAGATTTTTATCCGAGGAGGAGCTACGGGCCCAGGCTCTCATGGAAGCTGAGAAGGCGCGTCAGCATGAGATACATCGCCTTAGAGAACAAATCCGTTCTTTGGCGAATCAGGACTTTTAGCCTTCTTCTTTTTTTTGTAAAGAAAAGGACACTCTATTCACCAAGAGTGTTTGTACTTGCTTTTTACCATTTTTTGAATAATAAAAGTCTTTGAAATTTTCTGTTCCATCTTCATTGCTCCGCTGTAGATGAATTCAACCTCTCAATCACAGATTTTGGTTGTGCTCTCTTACTGACTGTGAATACTGAGCTAAGTTCTTTTGATGGAACGTAGCGTCGATTCATAAGGGACGCGGCTCTGAGGCACGCGATTCTGACCTGTCAGTGAAGACGCGGTTCAAGCGGACGCGTAGGACGCAGCTTTGAGTGTGATTCACTGGTCGCGATCCTTAACTTCATCCGGACGCAGAGTTCAGGATACATTAAGAATGTGGTCTTACGCCTCTTAGAATTGACGCAGTCAGGGACGCGACGCTGAGACTCGGTGCAAGACCCATCATCATCCATGTAAACGCAGCCCAAGACACTTGTGAAGGTGATAGGCCTTCTCTGCTGAAGATGTAAGCTTCGGGACGCAGCTTTATGTGCTTTCCCACTGAGACCCCCAGAATGAGTCCCTTTTGTCGATGGACGCAACCTTGAGTCGCGGAGCAACTCTGAGTCATCCAAGAGACACGAAGGGTCTTCTAACTTGGAATGAAGGAGGACGCCACTTTTTTGAAAAAAAGGTGCGAGCCTCTGGACGCGGCTCTCACATCTGCGTTTGGTGCAACTTTCCAGGCGTTATGTGTAGCTTGTCATAAAGATCCTGTGAGATTTTCAAACGTCAAGTCTTCGTTGACGATTGGGAACCCGCATCATCCGTTGTTTCCCGAAGCGGTTGTCCACGCGTCGGTTCTTCATTGGGCTTAGACGTTAATGCCTTTTATGCCAAACCGGCGCTGGCGGTTGGAGACCAGCGTCTTCGATGTTTCCCGAAGCGACGCTCCATGCGTCAGCCTTCCATTGGGCTTTGACAGTCGTGCGGTCATTAAGGCCGACGGTTCTAATTGATGAACCATTAATTATGGTTATTATGGGTTGCCTATAAATAGGACTTACCCCCTTCCCTTAGCAGTCCCATACTTGGACTATTTCTTTTAACAGTGAGTGCTCTGAGAGACTCCATCTTCTCCTTTCAAGGACTTTACCAGAGGCTTGCCTCCATGGATGAAGATGACTCAGAGCTTTCATGCTTCTGTTTGGTCTCTTCAGAAGATTACCACTGTCAAGTGATTTCAATAACAGAAAGCGTCTCTTTGAACTCCTTTTATGTCCGCGCTTCGATGCAGAGAGTTCCACTCTTAATAGAGGCCTCTGCGGGTACGCCGTTCTGATTTGCCATGATATTTCCAGCCCAACTAATCTTTGAACTTTGATATCTCTCAAAGAGATTCATCATCTGGATCTTCTCCTAAAGTCCGTTGGTGCTTTCCTTTTCTGAAATTTGCGCAATCGACTTAAACTTCTCTGGACGCCCATATAGTGGACTTTGGCACCTGGCTGCCAGCTTTGCACACAGAGCTCGCGTCTTGAGGCCGCTGACTTGGAAGAATTTTAACTTCAGGCTGGAGATCTCAGGCCTGAATCTTACAACTCCTGTTCATTCAACAGGGAGATGGAAATTTTCGCGTCTGATTCTCTTCACGTCTCGTCCTTTAAACGCGAATGCAAAATGAGACTGTGTCTTGATTCTGTGTATATCACAATTTTGACCGCGTCTGTTTTTGCCGTCGCAGATGTTCGCTGCGCGGGTCATTCCTGCGTCTGCAGTCTTCAGCAATAGCTGCGTCTGTCACTTAGTGTTTTCTGTCAAAGTACACTAAGCTTCGGATCTTCTAATTTCTTTATCTGCTTCTTGCATGTAGGCTTGATCATCCTTTTTCATGTTCGCTGGGCCCTTGGGAGAATAAATCGGCCAGCGAACTTGTTCGATGTTCGTCCAAAAGGGAAGAAATCATAGTCTCCGTCGTCCACAAGGGAAGAAATCACGATCCCTGACGGGGACTTAACCCTCGTCAAATCTCATTGGACGCGATGCACCAGTCATGCTTGCGGGCTGGTCACGGTCACAGTGGGTATGGCGGCGGGGGTTGCAGTGGATACAGTGGTGGGTAGCATTCCCTGTGATGTCTCAAAACCTCCTCTCTCACCTCAGAAGTGACATCGAGGAAACTCCATGCTCACTGAACGACCTTCTGGCGGAAGAGATGTTCATCAACGGAGGATCATACCCCCACTTCGGATGGTCAGGTGGAATCAGAAGACTCTGCTGCCATCAGACCTCAAGAAGCACCATTGTTCTCAGTCAACCAGAGGCTTCTTCGATGTTTACATCATGCATCGTGGTGCAACCAGCTTCTGATCGTTGCCACAACGTCTGATTCTATTTTGGCGCCCTTCCAAACATCTTGTACTTGGAATCAAACGCAGCTTTAAGGAGTGAGTGCAATCTCTGAGAGAGAGAGAGACAGAGAGGGACTTCTTTGTGTCCTCCTTAACTGTAACACTCAATCTCATTGTATAAGAGAGCGTTTTGTATCACTTTCATATGCCTAGATATAAATAAAGTGACACTTTTTTTTTGTCTCTTCTATTGTCTTGAACTATCTTGTTTCTTTTTTAGTCAGATGCATAGAAGCAAAGAATCTTTGGCTCGTTAAAACTATGATGAAAAAAAAAATTTAACAAGTCAAATTTTGTGGAGAAAAGACCCTATCTTAGGGACCCCACAATGCTGTCAGAGGTGTGATGTTAACTTGATAAGGATAAAATGATTTTTGGTGGACCTGCTACTTTATAAAAGAAAGTAACAGGTTGAATGGGTACCCCCAGGGAAGGTGAACTTTTATCAGAGGTTCGGGATTCACTTGATTAAGATCAGCTGGGGAGTTAATGAAAACACTGTTAATGGTGTAATGTTAACCTAACAATGTTTTTGGGTAGACTTGTTGTTCTGTTGAGGAGAATAACAAGTGAGGCTAGATTCGCGGGGGATCTAGGAAAGTTTTTACCATTAGAGGTGTGATATTAACTTAACGGGTTGAAAGTTGTCTTGTCAGAAGTGTGATGTTAACTTGACAAGAATATGAATCAGAGTGTGATATTAACTTAACTCAGGAGCATTTCAGCTTTCATTTGGGAAAACAAAAAGTGTCACTGTCATAGGTGTGATGTTTAACTTGACAGTGAGGGTAATGCTAGAGGTGTAATTTTAAACTTGGCATTGGTCATCTCGACTTTAAGGAGGAAGTCCGAGGAAAAGTCATGGCCATAAGTATATTGTTGAACTTGGCGATGACCTGGACGCTAGAGGTATAGTGTTAAACTTAGCATCGTTCATTTCAGCTTCGATATGGAAGTCTGAAGGAAGGTGACGGTCAGAGGTGTGATGTTAACTTGACAGAAACTCGATGTACTGTTTAGAAGTATAGTGTTAACTTAACAGTAATTTGTCAGAGGTGTAGTATTAACTTGATAGAAATTGAGTTGCGATATGAGCAATTTGAGGACTTGTCATTCTATTGATGAGAATTGACAAGTGGAGTTTGGAATGTCAGAGGTGTAATGTTAACCTGACAATTATTGATTTGCGATATGAGCAATTTTAAGGACTTGTCATTCTATTGATGAGAATTGACAAGTGGAGTTTAAAGTTCCAGAGGTATAGTGTTAACTTGGCAACGACTGTATTTTGTAGACCTACCATTCTGTGGATGAGAATTGTAAGGGATTTTGGAGGGGAGTGGAATCAAGTCCACTTAAGATTTTTAGCAAACCCTCAGCTATCAACGGATTTGAGGTGCCTTTACCAACCACCGTTTGAGTTGGGCTAGCCATGCTATTCCCCTCAGCATGATGAGTTGTCGAAGACTTATGTTGGGCTTAGAAGCCAACATTTTCCTCTATCCTTAGCCGTCGGAGGCGTTGGATATTAATGAAGAAGCTCTTCTTGTTTTGATCAGAGCTGTAATTTTGAACTTGATCGGAGGAGGAGTACTATTAAGGATAGTACTTCTTCAAGAATCTGCCATTGATCGGCATCATGAGTGTATCGCCATTTGAAGTTATGAGGCGATACGATCCATTTGAGTAGACTGACTCTACTACGAATGGTCTTTCCCATTTGGGTTGGAATTTTCCTTTTGTCTTGTGCGTCATCACCATGGGTTTCTGACGGCTAAGACTAGGTCGCCTTTCTTGAAAGTTCGCACTTTAACTTTCTTGTTGAAGGCTCTGGTAATTCGAGCTTGGCAAAGCTCGATTTGTTGCTCGGCCTGCAGACGTTTGTCATCTAAGGCTTCCAATTCTTGGAGTCGCTGTCGATGCTTCTCCTCTGTTGTCATCTCTGCTGTCAGGGCAACGCGTAGAGATGGAATTTGGATTTCGAGTGGAAGGACGGCTTCACACCCATATACCAAAGAAAATGGCGTAGCTTTAGTCGGGGTTCGGACAGTTGTGCGGTAAGCCCATAAGCATTCACCCAGCTTGTCGTCCTAATCACGCTGACTTTTCGAGACGAATTTCTTGAGAAGCTTGCCAATGATCTTGTTGAAAGCTTCTGCGAGGCCATTAACGGCGGGGTAGTATGCCGTTGAGGACACACTCTGGATTCTGAACTTGGCACAGAATCTCTGGAAAGCCTGACTAATGAACTGGGGTCCGTTGTCGTGGACAATTCGCCGAGGTACCCCAAAACGGTAAATGACGTGATGCTTAACGAACTTGATCACATCAGATGACTTCACCTCCTTCAAAGGAACGGCCTAAGCCCATTTGGAGAAATAATCGGTTATTGCCAAAATAAACCGATGTCCTTTTGATGATGGAGGGCTGATAGGGCCAACCACATCCATCCCCCACATCTCAAATGGCCAAGTAGGAGGCGTGGAGTGAAGGTAGCCTGGTGCTTGATGGATGAAATCGCCATGTACTTGGCAGGCGTGACATCTTTTGGCATAGGTGATGGCGTCAGCGATCATCTTGGGCCGATAATATCCCAACCTTTGGAGTCGGTATGCAAGTTTTGGGCCAGGTTGATGGGCTCCACATATGCCGTCATGGGCTTCTTTCAATACCTCATGTGCCTCCTCTCGTGAAAGGCAACGAAGCAAGATCCCGTCATGCGATCGACGATACAGTGTTCGTGTAATCGCATTATAGTAGAATTTGGGGGCTTTCCTTCGAATGGCTGCCGCTTCTTTGGTGTCTTCAGGCAGGATGCCATACAGGACATAATCAATGTAGGGGAATCGCCAGTCTCTAAGCTTTGGACCGGTTGACAATTCCAGCGCTTCTTTGCTTTGAGAATCTCCCCTTGACTCCTGATAGTCATTGAGAGCAATTCTCGGGCAATATAGGTCGTGGCTGTAGACGAATATCTTCTCCATCGCTCCAGCTGGAAGAGCTAGTGAGGCCGCGAGGGATGCCAGTGCATCTGCATGCGCGTTTTGCCTGCGCGGTACATGATCGATGTAGAAGTTCGTAAACTTCCCAGCCATGTGGACGGTTGCATTGTAATAGGGTACTAAGTCCTCATGTTTGACTTCGTACTCCCCGCGAACCTGGCTAACGATGAGTTTGGAGTCACCGTATGCCTCGAGATTTTTAACGCCAATCACATCGGCGAACTGCATCCCAATTAAAAGAGCATTGTACTCCGTCACATTATTGGAGCAAGGCTCAGTTAGCGAGACGGCTCGGGGAATCACATAGTTCTGTGGCGAGACGAGTACTACTCCTACCCCCGCTACTATGTGTCCTTTTGGGCTCGTTCTGGACGCACCATCAAAGAAAACTTGCCACACCTGCCTTTCAAAGGATGTCTGGGTCTGGCAGGCTTCAGCGACCTCGTCTGGGAGATCCTCGTAGACTTTGGCTGCCCTCGGATCTGGGTGCTCAGTTAGGAAATCCGCCACCGCTTGTCCCTTAATAGCCTTTTGTGGCAAAAAGTGCATCTCATATTGGGATAGCAATATGGCCCATTTTGCCAGCCGGCCGTTCAAAGATGAAGGCTTAGTCATGAGTAACCTCAAGGGGTTGACTTTTGATATGACATTTATAGTTTGGCCTACCAGATAGTGTCGCATTTTCTGAATGGCGAACACTAGTGCCAAACATTCCTTCTCGATCGGGTTGTACCGATGTTCAGCTCCGATCATTATTCTACTCAGATAGTAGATCGCTTGCTCTCGTCCTTGATCATCGTTCTGAGCTAGTAGAGCTCCCAAAGAATGATCCATTGCTCGGACATATACCAGGAAAGGTTTCCCGGATATCGGAGCTGCAAGGACTGGTGGTTGGGTGAGGTATTGCTTGATTTCCTCGAACGCTTGTTGGCAAGCGTCGTCCCAAATGAACGAGACACCCTTCTTCATTAACTTGGCGAAGGGTTGGCATCTTCCGGAGAGATTTGAGATAAACCTGCGGATGTACGCCAATCGTCCTTGCAATCCCCTGAGTTCCTTGAGATTCCTCGGAGGTTGCATCTCCTGCATAGCGCGAACCTTTTCTGGGTCCACATGAATTCCCGTGGAGGTTACAACAAACCCTAGGAATTTTCCACTAGCCACCCCCAGGAAGGATTTGGTAGGGTTCATCTTCAACTGATGGGCCCGCATGATGTCGAAGACAACCTTTAGGTCAGCTATGTGATCACTTTTAGCGCGGCTTTTTACTGCAATGTCATCAACATAACATTCCACTGTTTTACGCATTTGCTGATGGAAAATGGCATTCATGGCTCTTTGATATGTTGCCCCTGCATTCTTCAGTCCGAAGGGCATGACGGTATAGCAGTAGACCCCCAATGGTGTCCTGAAGGAGGTGTGCTTTTCGTCGTCAGGATACATTTTGATTTGATTGTATCCTGAGAATCCGTCCATGAAGGACATTCGTTCGAATCCACAAGTATTGTCAATCATGACGTCTATGATTGGCAATGGGAATTCGTCTTTGGGGCAAGCCTCGTTTAGATCACGGAAGTCGATGCAGATCCGGATCTTTCCGTTTTTCTTGGCAACGGGGACGATGTTGGCTACCTAGTCGGGATGTTGTTCTTCCCTGATGAAGCCAGAATCTATGAGCTTTCTGACTTCTGATTGAATCGCCTCTATTATCTCTGGGCGGAATCGTCGCTGTTGCTGTTTAACAGGTTTTATGTCCGAATTGATGTTGAGGTGGTGCATAGCCACTTGAGGATCAAGTCCGGCATGTCTTCGTAACTCCAAGCGAAGACGTCTATATACTCTTGTGCAAGAGATATTAGACCCTCTTTCTCCGACGGTGACAGGCCATCGCTTATGTAGATGGGCTTAGGATTAGCTTCATCCCCCAGATTGATCTGAACAATCTTGTCTTCTGTAGGTGGCTCTCGCTGTTCAAAGCGAGTATCCCAGAGAGTATTTAAATGTTTGATCCAAGGATCCGTATCGGACTGGATCATTTCTTCATCTCCGTCTTCCAGGTGGCTTGTTGAGGCCATGTTCCCTGAAAGTTCCCTGAAGATGTTGCCAACACTGACATCTGAATCCCATGATGATGTGCCGGAAGAGTAATCGTGGCTTGACGATTCTCGAGAATCAGAGGCTGATGGAGCCGGAGTTGATACATAGCCTAACCCCCTGCGCGTCCGATGATAATAATCGGGTGCTTTTCCTTTCGGCACAAAGGATCGAAGTAGTGTTCTCCTTCCTCTGCCGAAGTTTAACCCGAGTCTGCTGGTTAGATCATACCCCATGTTTTTCATCATTCTGAGTGCCTTTGGCTCATAATGACCGAACTGAGGGGGTTCTTGCTCGCTTTCTGATTCTTCATGATTCATTGGTTCGGATTCAATTCGTCCAAAAAGAATTGGTCTTTGGCCCTTCCTTCTCGCTGGAACCATGAATATTGATTGTTGTGCATCGCCGACATTTCGAATGTTCCGAAGGACGATTTCACTGATACATGAAATGATGTCAAAGCATCCATTGCCGACCAGAGATCGTCATCCACGTCGGTACTAGTGTCTAACGGCACTGAATCAGAAGCAAACACAGAAAAATACGCTAAATCTAATTCTTCATTAATGTACCAACCGCCTACATCATCGGCGGAGGTATTATCAACATCGGGCTTATTAATGCCCGTTACAGGTGGATCTAGCTCCCACACACACTCATCTTCCTCCAGCTCGGTGTTGGCTTCATTGCCAGAGTCTGGTTCCTCTGGTTGCGGGATTTCATCTATTTCCACAGATTCCTGATATAGGAGGGAATCTGTGAAATAATTCTCCACTCCCTTGAACGGTGCCTCTCGGCAATCAACGTTCGCACCTTTCCACTCCCGTCAATGTATTTCATGACTTGGTAGAGAGTAGAGGGAACGATAGAATTGCGATGAATCCAGGGTCTTCCCAGCAGTAGATTGTAGGAGGTGTCAGCATCTATGACGTAGCATGTCACTTCTGACCTTAGATCTCCAATCTGGCATTTGATCTTGACCTTCCCCATTGGACGGGTACTATTGGCATTGAACCCGTAAATGGTCGTTTGGGTAGGGCTCAAATGGTGAGTAGGAATCCCCAGATGTTGCATGATCCTGCGAGGCATGATGCTTAAGGCAGACCCGGGATCTACCTGGATGCGGTTTACCTCAGATGATCCAATATACCCTGCGAAGTAAAGGGGTCGATTATGCTTTCCTTTGACTTGCATATCATCTACCGTGAAGGTGATGCGGGGAATATTTTGGGAGGCGTGGAGGCAATCCTCTACATCTTCCTCTTTTGGTAGCTGGGTCATGAAGACTTCAGCATTAGCCAGAGCTTCTTATAGAGCTTCTCTGGTCGACTTTGATAGTCTAAGAAGCTCATAAAGCGTAATCCGCGCCGGGATGTTGGCTAGTTGAGCCAGGACATCAAAGCGGTAAGGTGTAGTGGATCCTTTCGCTACGTCCTTCGAAAGAACTCGAGAAAACCGAAGCTCTTTCTGTTTCTCCCCGGGTTGCTTCGTGGAGGTTTTGGCTGGTTCTGCAGTGGGTCTCGGAGGAGTCACTGCCACTTCGCCATACTTTTTCAAATACGGCTGCCCCGAATGGGTTTCTGCCACCAGCTGACTAGGTCCTGCGGCCAGAACTATTGTCTCCTCTTCTGAGTCGGTTAGCGAGGGAATATCAGTTTCCGCTTCTCGAGAAGAGGCACACACCACGTTGCAGGATGAAGCCTTTGCCTTGCCTTTGGACTTTCTACTGGTCACAGTAGTCCATTGCTGACCATCAATAAGGTCAGGATGAACCCACATGACTTCTCCCTGAGGTGTGGGAATAGGTACCAAGCCCTTTTCTTGCTGCTGGTGCGGGTCTATGTTGACCATTCTCAGCTCTCCTCTTGGGATGGGGACTACTCCAGAGGGTGTTGGGGGTTGTTTCCCAAACTGGAGAATTGACGTCATATTAGTCGTCACCTTCTTCTGTTCTGGTCAGAGTTTCAATACCTCCACATCAATCAGGGCCTGAAGGATGTCCTTGAAGACGTAACAGCTCTTAGTAGGGTGTCCCAACATCCTGTGGTATAGGCAGTAACTGGGATTGTCGGTTTTACCGACTTCCTCGGGGCGCCTAGCTTCAGGAAGCTTCAGTCGATTGCTCTTGTTAAGTAGTTTGAAGAGCGAGTCGATATGTTCATCCTTAAAGGAATACTGCTTGTTGGCCCGTGGTTGGCTTGAAGAGCCACTTCCCTTGACCGGTTGAGGTTTGATAGGGGTCCTGGCCTCTGCTGCCAAGTTATCCTTCCTTTTGGCTTGGAGGGATGTGTCTGGCGCACGCCTTGTTGACCTTTCAGGTCTGGGTTTGTTTTCTTCCGCTCTGACGCGGGTGACAATCTCCTCAGCCTGTTCACCTTGTTGGACTAATTGTTTCCAGGTGCGGCTTTCAGCGACTCCTATTTGAGCAAGGAGTGAGGTTTGGAGATTGTGGCGGCATGTTTCCACCAGGGTAACCTGGGTCATACCGCTTGGGCATCGGAGTGCCACATTCTGAAATCTTTCCACGAAAGAATTAACGGACTCTCCCTTTCGCTGCTTGGTGGCTAAAAGGGTAGGCATGTTGACCTCCGAGTCATCTTCAAAGAAGCGTGTTAAGAAAAGCTTCTCCAAATCACCCCAGTTCTTGATGGAACCTTCTGGGAGCTTCATGAACCATTCAAAGGCCAGCCCCTTTAGGGTGCTGATGAATAGACGCGCCAGGATGGCGTCGTTATCTACCACATTCCCAGTTTAGGACTTGAAGTAGTAGATGTGTTGGTTTGGAGAACCTTTCCCATCAAATGCTTGGAGGGTTGGAGCCTTGAACCTGGGCGGGTACGGAACCAGGTCCCATTCGGCTGGATATGGGCGGACCACTCCTGCTTCTTGGAGGCCTTTCCGGTTGGTAAGAGCCTCAAGACGTTGCTCCAACTAATTCATTCTTTTAGAATGAGCCTTTCCCCGGTCTTGGTCGTCCTTTTCCTGTGATGAGGATTTAGACGCACCAGAAGTAGACTGCGCGTTCTTCTCGGAGTGCTTGGAAGACGAGCTTTCTCCCTCTTTTTGTTTGCCCTTAGACTTTCTAGGGGGAGATTTCCTCCTGTCTTCGAGCAATTGTACGAGCATCTGTTTGAGAGAGAGTCGATAGATTCCCGCTGAGTAAGAATCATATCGAGTTGTTCCTTCTGGACCTGGGCTTGCTGATCCAGGCGCCGGGCTGTATCCTCAGGAGTGCCCGTCATGTAGGTGAAAGCCTCTTTCTCTGTAGAAGAGTTTGAGGCCTGCGATTCTCCTACAGCAGAATGAGAGTCATTCATTTTAACGCCCTGAGCTAGGGCATTATAGTCAATCGGGGGAAAGGCCCCGGTCCGGGTGCGAGTGTGTCGGTACACTCCTTCCGATTCAGAGTCAGATTCATCCTCGGAACTGACTGCAGGTTGTTTTTCCTTGCTCCTGCTCGTCATATTTGCAGTGAGCTCTGGATACTCAGCGTCAGAGAACACCCTCCGCCTATGAGAGCATCTTCTTTTGGCTGATGGGGGAATCAGAGTCAGCTGTCTAACTAAAGACTGCTGGTTCACGCCTGAACTGCAACGGCACTCAGAGAGCATGGAGATGAGCCGTTGGCAGCAACATGATGAAGTGGTTTGATTAGCACTTCTTTTCTTCGTCAAATAATCCCTTAGATCCATGGAAAGAGGATCAAAGAGATTAGCCTCGCAACTTCGAGGGCGCGAGGCATCCTTGCGCTATACAGCTTGAACGCAGGATTCAGAGACGCGGTTCTCGCGTTGCAGCTTTAGGACGTGTGACTGGCGTCTCTGCTGAGAGGAGACGCGGCTGTCGCGTTGCTGCTTGGTGCGTCAGGGCAGGGACGCTTGAGAGAGAGCGGGCCACTGGGCCCTACGCCTAAGGGCGCGAGCCTCTCGCACTTGACGAGGCGCGCAGGCTTCGTCTTGGCGTTCGGTGAGTTGGACTTCAGAGGATCTAATTTGGGAAGTCTCGCGCTTGGGCCGCCAAACGCGGACTTCGCGTGCTGGACGTGGCGTAGCCAAGGCGCCGGATTGAATTTTGCGTCCTGCCTCAGTTGGACAATCAGAAGTTCCAACTTGCAGTTGACGCGCACGCCTCCTCTATCGACACTCAGCGTTTCGGTTGCGTCGTGGAGGTGGAGAGAACCCAACAACGACTTGGTGCTGAGGGAGCAGGTGGACTGGTTAGACACCAGAGATTTGGACCACACGGGTCTCGTGAGAGATGTTGACGCGTGTGTTCCGCATGGCGCGGCTGGTCGCAACGGCAGTTGTGCCTGGGACCACGCGGGCCTCCTGAGAGGCGTTGGCGCGTGTATCCTACTTAGCACAGTTGGCTACGACACCCTTTGCAGCCGCTGCATCTGAGAGAGTCTCAGGGAGGGTTTCGGGGCAAGTCCCCGTGGAGACCCTGCGACAGACGCGGGTCTTTGGGCTCATGGAGCCGGAAGAGAGAAACTCTTCATACTTTGCCTGGTCGAACTCGACAACGAGCGATTCGACCATCTTCCCCTTTTGGAGAACGTCACCTTGCGCCACGATTTGTTCGTCAGTGACAAATGTAGACCCCAGCGGAGTCGCCATCTCTTGTATGCATCGGAAAAGGGATGATTCAATTGTAAAATTCCTTTGATTGGATGGAAGATTACAACAGATCGGTTTTCCGATTACAAGGGAGGGAGGATGTTGAGTCTTGAATCCTCCCTTTGTTTAAGGTTGGGTTCTTCAAGTGGCGGTGGAGAGTGAATCTTGTTCTCCGTTGACCGGGTGACCGTCGAGACCTTCCAGGGATCTCCTCTTCGGATGGTAGACGGAGTAGCTCAGCTTTGTCTACCAAAACTCTCAAAGAGAAGGTAGGCAAAGAACAACTTGAGCGCAGCAAGTTCTCTGAAGGGCTTTACTCTCTTTTTTTTCTCCTTCTTGATTGGCCGACCCCTTCTCCATAGCAACGGAGCTATTTATAGGGGTTTCAGGGGCGTACGTGCCTCCTAAAAACACTCCATAATGGGGGCTAACTTTCCCTGTTATGTGGGCCGTGATTGGCTCCGAAACCGGACGGTTACAACTGAGGCGCGGGTATCAACCCACGTGCCTTGGAACTGCTGAGACGTGAGTTTCAGCCCTCGCGCCTCAATGCTGAGACGCGGGTTTGGACACTCGCGCCTTGGTGCTGAGACGCGGCTTTCGGGCTTCGCGCCTTGACGCTGAGACGCGGGTTTGGACCCTCGCGCCTTGGTGCTGAGACGCGGCTAATATTAACCTTGCGTCTTGGAATTCTGCTTTTCAATGGCTTGATTTTTAGACAGCCTACAGTTATAGCATAGAGGCTAAAACGAGTCGAATCCATAAGGACGGAAGGCGATAGAAGCTTACACGATATGTTCACGTGTGTGTTAATGGTTATTCTATGTTTGAAAGAATGAAAAGAAAATAAAATAAATAATGAAAAGGGAAGTACAGTGAAACACAAAGAAGTGAGAACATAGAAGATAAAATGTTTGTGTTTTTAGAATATTTCTAAAACAAACTAAAAAAGAAAGAAAACCCATGGCTGCTAACTACTAATGACTCCACCAACATGCTAACCTCTCAGTGATAGTTGCCTCACATGTATCCTGACAAGCACTAGTCCTTGGTTCAAGAGCATTTTAAAGCATGACCCATATGTTAACTAATCACATCCAAACTCAACAAAGCAAGAGCAAGCTACACTTAAAACATCAAAACTAAACAAGAGTAAGCATGGAGTAAAGTAATGTTCGCTTGTTAGAGAGTTAGGATGTCAGAGTGTTAGAATCCATCATAATGAGCCATCAATGGCTCTTGCAAGAGCAAGGCCAAGTAGAGGTTATTAGATTCATGTGGATTAACAAGTAAGAAGTTAGACTAGTTAGTGATTAGTAGTTAGTTGTCATGAGAGAAAAGATTAGTTAAACATGTAAAAGGAGTTAGATAGAGAACAAAGAGAGGTAAAGAGAGAACCTTTCATAACTTGTCACCTTCTATTACAAGCACTCTTAGTTTTCACTCATGTATCACTCTCTCTCCTATTACAAGATCTAAAAGAAATAGAAAATATAAAGGAAGAAGAAGAACTAACCTAAACTAAACTACCCTAAACTATAACATGAAAGAAACTACACACCTATCTATATATCTTTAACTGAAGAACCCCAGGGGGTATATATAGGCACTAGGGGAAAGGGGGCCAGGGGACAACCCCTGGCCCAAAGCACGGGCGCGACCGCGCCCGTGCGGCCGCGAAAATGCGGCCCAGGCAGCGTTTCCTCGACTCTT
Source organism: Agave tequilana (assembly GCA_038442645.1). Lineage (NCBI taxonomy): Eukaryota > Viridiplantae > Streptophyta > Magnoliopsida > Asparagales > Asparagaceae > Agave > Agave tequilana. The sequence goes on from JAVJIF010003714.1 coordinate 22,329, forward strand.
CTAGAGCCGCGCGAGCGGCGCTTTCTGCCGCGCGCTATTGCGTCTATCCCCTGTCGGCTGTAGGTCCCGATTTCTGATTTTGGGCCCCTAGTTTTGACGAATCACCTCTCTAAAGTCAATGACTATATTATAAGCCTTTAATCACCCATTAAATACTGATTTAGGGTCTTCTTCTTTATTGCACATCATGGACCTAGAAACATGCAAGAGAGGTATTATTAGCATAATTTATTTTAAATGTGAAGATATGTTATGAAATATGCAATTTTTAGAGACTAATCAGTTAGTTGCATTAGGTGGGATAAAAGATAGTCTCCAATCGCTCCAATGGTTAGCAATGGTGGAAGGCCTAGAAGAAGTTGATAGTTGGTTTCTTTTTGGCACCAAAAGTTCCAAGGTGAAGGGATAATGAAGAAAAATGTGACCAGTGGTCTCTAGATTTGCCCCGCAAAGGAAGCATGGCGAAGGAAAAGAATACCCCTCTTAGCGAGGTTGTCCGCCGTAAGGAGACGACCATGAAAAGGGAGCCACATGTACACATTGGCTTTTAATAGAGCTTATGAAATCTATATCCACCAAAAGTAATTGTTCTCTTTACGAAAATTGGTAAACTTATGGTAGAGTGACAATGAAGAAGCCATGTTGTTTCAAATTCCAATGTCGCACATCCGAAGAAGTTGAGAGGTCTATGGGTTGAAGCATGGTAAGAAGGAGTTGAGGTCATTGAATGGGTTTGCTCCAATAATATGGTTTGGCCATCTCTGAAAAAATGGAGCCCAAATCATTCTTCCATCAAGAGAGCAAGTTTAATAGTTGACCGTAGATGAGGGATCCTGTAACGCCCCGATTCCACGGATACGGGACGTCACTGCAACGTATATACGTAGGTCAGAAAGTGCCCCCACGTATATACGCTAAGCATAAAAGTACAAGCAAGGGATCAGAGTACAACACAAAGCGTGGTATACATACACATGCCAACATAAAAGGTACATGTACAAGTCATCACAGGATATGATACACTATACATATTACATATGTCCTTTATCACAACCAAGTCCAAAAGTAAAATATACAATAAAGATACAAAATGCTCACGAGAAGGGTGAAGATCCCGTGAGTCAAAAAGGAGTCTGGCACGACGGAAGTAGAGCTAGTCTGCCTGCTCACTAAGAAAGCTCGATCTACTGTGGACAGCTCCACTTCGATCCAAGCTTCAACCTGAACATACAAATCCAAGGGAGTCAGGACCTCCCAATAATGAACAGGCTACAGCCAAATGGCTAAGTGACAAGAGTAGAAAGGTTAGAACACAAGAGTGGTATACAAGAACAGGTATAGCATAATCATGAAACGGGAATGCAAAGTAAGGCTGATTACAGGCAAAAGTGATTGTATATGCTTAAGTCACGGTCCCATGAGACTAATACATCGAGGGGATAATCCAAACAAGGAAACCCTCATATATATACCCTTGTCTCATGCCACAGAAATCCCAAGCATATAGAATCAGAGTTGCAAATCATATGACAGTCAAAACGGGAATATATAACAAGGATGATAAGAATCGTAACAAACATCAAAACAGGAATCATCACTGGAATCATGACATAACGAGTAGACTAGGAGTCATAACATAACAGGTCTCTATTATTATTATTACTCGTCTGACCCATATATCTAGGTATGTGCCCGGTGTACATCCCATCACACATACATCCATATATAAGCTATCCGAGGTTTGTTAACGGAAGTAGATGGAGAACTGATAGAACTTCTTATAGTGGTTTCCATACACCTGGAACCGGCTTTGGAGGCCCAAAGTCCCCCTATTCAGTAATTCAGATTCACTACCGCCAGTACATATATATATATATATATATGTATATATATATACTTTTATTCCATCACTATAAGCAAGGTATCATTCCGGCATCCATCACTTCCTCCCATACCCATAAAAGTTGTAGCTTATTAAGATTATCAGGTTACGCGAATAAACAGTCATAACAGTAATAGCCCTACAGATTCAAGAGGTGGCCCCCACAGATTCAAGGGGTGGCCCCCACCGTGTGGTGTGGCACTTAGTTCCAAAAAATAAGGCAGGGTTCCCGTAAACAAGATAATCATAAGGTCAAGTGTATCATGCTTGGTTTTAAAGATAGCATGACAAGGTGGTGATATATCACAAGCAATAAAACATAACAATAGATTGATAATTGTAGGCTGTCTAAAAATGACTAACAGACCAGCCATTAAGGAAGCAGAGTCTCAAGCTCTAGACGCGAGAAATCGATGCTCGCGTCTCAGCATTAAGACGCGTTGGCTCTACACCCGCGTCACAACGTTCAGACGCGTCGGCCCGAAGCCCGCGTCTCAGCATCAAGGCGCGTCGGCCCGAAGCCCGCGTCTCAGCATCCAGGCGCATCGGCCCGACGCCCTCGCCTCAGCATCCAGACGTGAAGGCCCGAAGCCCGCGTCTCAAACCTCAAGGCGCGTTTGGCTCGACGCCCGCGTCTCAAACTTCAAGGCGCGTTCGGCCCAACGCCCGCGTCTCAGTTGCAACTGCCTGATTGCGGGGCAGTCACCGCGCATGTAGCGGGTAGTGGCCCCTCATTCGGGAGCGTTTTCAGGAGGCACCTTCCCCCTGAGATCCCTATAAATAGCCTTGTTGGCTATGAAGAGAGGATCGGAGTTTTTGGGGGAGAAGGGAGAGAACCTTGAGAAGATCGAAGCTTGGGCAGAAGATTGGAGTTTTGAAGATTGGGAGCTTTGAGATAAGGCATCATCAAAAATCGATCGAATCCAGGCAGGAGGATCATCAAGAGAGAAGCACGACTCTTCAGCGAGCTTACTGAGTACTAGCCGCTCTTCGCCTACCTCCTCTTTTGAGAGTTTTGGTAGACGGAGCTGAGTTACTCTTTCTACCGACCGAAGAGAAGACCCCCGACGGTCTAGGACGGTCATCTGGTCAACGGAGAACAAGATTCACTCTCCATCGCCACACGAAGAACCCAGCTTTAAACAAAGGGAAGATTCAGACATCCTCCCTCCCTTGTAACTGGAAGAGGGAAGAGTAGTTCTTTTGGTTGTAATCGTTTCGCTTGAATCAAGGAAATCTTTTACAGCTAAAACCACTTTCTCCGACCACCAAACTTTCCGGCCCCCTACAAGAGATGGCGACTCCGCTGGGGACTACCTTCGTTACTGACGAGCGCACCGTGGTGCAAGATGACGTTCTCCGTAAGGGGAAAATGGTCGAATCCCTCGTCGTCGAGTTCGACCAGGCGAAGTATGAAGAGTTCCTCTCTTCTGGCTCCAAGAGCCCAAAGACCCGCGTCTGCCGCAGGGTCTCAAGTGGACAGCCCCCTGAAGCCCAATCTGAGGCTCTGTCGGGTGCTCCTGCTGCCCACTGTGCCAAGTTTGGTTCACGCGCGAACGCCTCTCCGAAGGCCCGCGTAACCTCAGAACCTCTACTGCGATCAACCGCGTCGCGCAGAGCACACGCGCCAACTCCTCTCTGAAGGCCCGCGTGGTCCCTGGCACATCTACTAGTGCGATCGACCGTGTCGCACAGAACGCCCGCGTCAGCGTCTCTCAGGAGACCCGCGTGGCAAACACCCCTGGTTCTACAAACCAGGAAGTTGTTGGCTTCTCTCTTCCTCCACGACGCAATCGGAATGCCGAGCGTCGACAGAGAGACGCGCGCGACACTCAGTCGTCACTCAGTTGGAACCGTTGGTTTTCTGACTGGGTTGGACGCAGCGTACGATCCGATGCCTTGCCCGCACCTCGTCCAGTGCGAGAGATCCGCGTTTGGCGACCCAAACGCGAGACTCCCCAAGTTGAGCCTTCTGAAGACCAACTTGCCAAACGCCAAAGCGAAGCTTCTGCGTCTCGTCAAACGCAGGAAGCACGCGCCCATAGGCGTGGGGCCCAGCAGCCCACTCTCTCCCAAGTCTCCCTGCTCCAACGCAGCAGACAGCAACGCGAAAGTCGCGTCTTATATCAACAGAGACGCCAGACGTGCGTGACGCAGCCGCGACGCAACAGCCGCGTTTCTGAAACCTGTGTCCAGGCTGAACAGCACATGACTGTCTCCCGTCGTCGACGTTGCGAGACCAGTCTCTTTAATCCCCCTCCCACAGATTTGAGGGATTATTTGACAAGGAAGAGGAGTGCCAATCAGACCACTTCTCCATGCTGCTGTCAACAGCTCATCCAGATGCTCTCTGGATGCCATTGCGAGTCAGGCGTGCACCAGCCGTCTTTAATTAGACAGCTGACCCTGATTCCCCCATCAGCCAAGAGAAGACGCTCCCACAGGAGGAGAACCTTCTCAGATGTTGAATACCCGGAGCTTACTGCAAACATGACTAGCAGGAGTAAGGGGAAACAAATTACAGTCAGCCCAGATGACTCCGAGTCTGACTCTGTACCGGAAGGAGTGTATCAACACACTCGCACCCGGACGGGGGCCATTCCCCCAATTGACTATAATGCCTTAGCCCGCGGCATTAGAACGGGTGATTCTCACTCTGCTGTAGTGGGGTCGCAAGCTTCAAACTCTTCCGTCGAGAAGGAGGCTTCCGCCTACATGGCAGACACTCCTGAGGAGACGACCAGGCGTTTAGAACAGACGCAGAAGCACCAGATGGATATAATCGCCTCTCAACAGAGATCCATTGACTCCCTCAAGCATATGCTTGAGAAATTGCTTGAAGAAAGAGCGAGATCTCCTCCTAGACGACCGAAGGGGAAAGGGAGAAAGGGAGGAAGCCCACCCTCCGAATCTTCTAACGAGACACGACGATCTACCTCAGATGTGTCCAAGCCCTCGTCGCAGGCAAGAAGCGACCAGACCCCGGGAAAGGCTCATGCTAGAAGAATGAGTCAACTGGAGCAGCGCCTCGAGGCCCTTACCAACCGTAAAGGCCTCCAAGAAGCTGGGGTAGTCCGGCCCTATCGGCCGAGTGGGACTTAGTCCCGTACCCTCTAAGTTCAAGGCTCCAACTCTCCTAGAGCGACGGAGCAAGGAGGTCAACTACTCCAAGCAAAAGCGGGAAGGCACCCAACCAGCACATCTACTCAAATCCCAGACCGGGAATGTGGTAGATAACGATGCCATCCTGGCGCGACTGTTCATCGGCACCCTGAAAGGATTGGCCTTTGAATGGTTCATGAAGCTCCCCGAAGGTTCCATCAAGAACTGGGGCGACTTGGAGAAGCTGTTTCTAACACGCTTCTTCGAAGATGATTCGGAGGTCACAATGCCTACCCTTTTAGCTACAAAACAGCGAAAGGGAGAGTCCGTCAAGTCTTTCGTAGAAAGATTTCGGAACATGGCACTCCGATGTCCAAGCGGCATGACCCAGGCCACCCTGGTGGAAACATGTCGCCATAATCTCCAAACCTCACTCCTTGCTCAAATAGGAGTTGCTGAAAGCCGCACCTGGAAACAATTAGTCCAGCAAGGTGAACAGGCTGAGGAGATTGTCGCCCGCGTCAGAGCGGAAGAAGGCAAGCCCAGGCCAGAGAGGTCGACAAGGCGTGCACCAGACACATCCCTCCAAACCAAGCGGAAGGATAATTTGGCGACGGAGACCAAATCTCCCACCAACCTCAAACAGGCAGGGCAAGTGGCTCTTCAAGCCAGCCACGCCCCAACAAGCAGTATTCCTTCAAGGAGGAACACGTCGATTCGCTCTTCAAGCTACTCAACAAGAGCAATCGACTGAAGCTCCCTGAAATTAGACGCCCGGAGGAGGTCGGTAAGACCGACAATCCCACCTACTGCTTATACCACAGGATGCTCGGACATCCTACCAAAAGCTGCTATGTCTTTAAGGACATCCTTCAAGCTCTGATTGACGCGGAGGTATTAAAACTCCGACCGGAGCAGAAGAAGAAGATGACGGCCAACATGACGTCGATTCTCCAGTTTGGGGGACACGACCCCCGACACCCGTGGGGGTGATCTCTGTCCCGAAAGGAGAACTGAGGGTGGTCAACACAGACCCTCATCAGTAGCAGGAGAAAGGCTTGGTACCCGTCCCTACACCTCGAGGGGAAATCATGTGGGTCCACCCTGACCTCGTCGACGAGCAACAATGGACGACTGTGACCAACAGGAAGTCCAAAGGCAAAGGGAAGGCTTCATCTTGCCATGTGATATGCGCCTCTTCTCGAGAAGCGGACACTGATGTTCCCTCGCTGACTGACTCAGAAGAGGAAACAATAGTCCTGGCCGCAGAGCCCAGCCAACCTACGGCGGGGACCCGTTCAGGACAGGCATACTTGAAGCAGTACGGCGAGACATCAGCGGCTTCTCCGCAACCAGCCGTGGAACCAGCCAAGCCCTCCTCTAAACAGCCTGGGAGAAGCAGAAAGAAACTCGGTTTTCTCGAGTTCTTGCGAAAGGTGTAACAGAAGGATCCTCGACACCTTACCGCTTCGACGTCTTGGCTCAACTAGCCAACATCCCGGCACGCATTACCTTGTATGAGCTCCTGAGGCTATCAAAGTCAACCAGAGAGGCTCTACAAGAAGCTCTGGCAAATGCTGAGGTCTTTATGACCCGCGTGCCAAGGAGGAAGATGAAGAGGATTGCCTCCACACCTCCCCAAAATGCTCCCTGCATCACCTTCACAACAGATGACATGCAGGTTAAAGGGAAGCATGACCGACCCTATACTTCACAGGGTATATTGGGTCATCCGAGGTGAACCGCATCCAGGTAGACCCAGGGTCCGCGCTGAGCATCATACTCGCCGGGTTATGCAGTTTCTAGGCATTCCTACCCATCGTCTGAGCCCTACCCAGACGACTATTTACGGGTTCAATGCCAACAGCTCCCGCCCAATGGGGAAGATCAAGCTCAAATGCCAGATCGGGAGCCTCAAGTCAGAAGTGACGTGTTACGTCATTGACGCGGACACTTCCTACAACCTGTTGCTGGGACGACCATGGATTCACCGCAATTCCATCGTTCCCTCTACTCTCCACCAAGTCATGAAATACATTGATGAGAGTGGACAGGTCCGAACGTTGATTGCCGAAAGGCATCCGTTTAAAGGGTTGAAAATTATTTCACGGACTCCCTCTTATATCAGGATCCGGAGGAGACTAATGAAACCCCACAACCAGAGGAGCCAGACTCTGGTAATGAAGCTGACGTTGAGCCTGAGAAAGAAGAGTGCCTGTGGGAGTTGGAGCCCATTGTAAAGAGCACTAATAAGCTCGATGTTGATACCACCGACGATGCGGGTGGTTGGTACATTAATGAAGATTTAGACTTTGCGTATTTCCCTGTGTATGTTTCCGATTCAATACCGTCGGATACCACTACCGACGTGGACGATGACCTCTGGTCGGCAATAGATGCCTTGACATCTTTGCATGTACCGGTGAAATCATCCTTCGGGACATACCAAGATAATGGTGACGCGCAAGAGTCTGTATTCATGGTTCCAGCCGGACGAAAAGGCCAAAGACCAATACTTTTTGGGCGAATCGCATCTGAACCAATGCCCCACGAAGAATCGGAAGGTGAGGATGAATCCCCTCAGTTCGATCATTATGAACCAAGAACGCTCAAGATGATGAAGCGCATGGGGTATGATCTAACCAACAGGCCTGGGTTGAACTTCGGAAAAGGAAGAAGAACACTGCTTCGATCCTTTGTACCGAAAGGGAAAACCCCTGATTACTATCATCGGACGCGCCGGGGGTTGGGCTATATATCAACTCCAGTGCCATCAGCCTCTGATTCGGAGAGACTGTCAAGTCATGACTGCTCATCAGACACGTCGTCGTGGGAATCAGATGTCAGTGTCGGCAACATCTTCAAAGGGCTTTCAGTAAACATGGTTTCGACAAGCCATCTGGAGGATGAAGATGAAGAAATGATCCAATCTGATACAGATCCTTGGATCAAACATTTGAATGCTCTTTGGGATATCCGCTTTGAACAGCGTGAACCACCCACAGAAGACAAGGTTGTTCAAGTCAACCTAGGAGATGAAGCCAATCCTAAACCCATCTTCATAAGTGACGGCCTGTCGCCTCCAGAGAAGAAGGATTTAATATCTCTTGTATAAGAGTATATAGATGTCTTCGCCTGGAATTATGAGGACATGCCTGGACTTGATCCTCAAGTGGCTATGCATCGCCTCAACATCAATCCGGACATGAAGCCTGTTAAACAACAGCAGCGACGGTTCCGTCCAGAGACAATGGAGGCAATTCAATCAGAAGTCAAAAAGCTCATCGATTCGGCTTCATCCGGGAAGAACAACATCCCGACTGGGTAGCCAACGTCGTCCCCGTCGCCAAGAAGAACGGAAAGATCCGGATCTGCATCGACTTCCGTGATCTAAACGAGGCCTGCCCCAAAGACGAATTCCCATGCCAATCACAGATGTCATGATTGACAATACTTGTGGATTCGAGCGAATGTCCTTTATGGACGGGTTCTCAGGATATAATCTGTAACGCCCCGATTCCACGGATACGGGGACGTCACTGCGACGTATATACGTAGGTCAGAAGGAGCTCCCACGTATATACGCTAAGCATAAAGTACAACAAGAATCAGAGTACACGACAAAGCGCGGTATAATACATATGCCAACATGAAGTACAAGTACAAAGTTATACATGATATTATAAAGTATTACACATTACATGTGTATTACATCATAATCCCGTCCAAAAAGTGAAATATACAATATGTATACAAAAGCTCACAAGTAGAAAGAAGAACTCGTGAGTGAAGGACGAGGGGTCTGGCACGAGGAACTGGAACTAGACTGCCAGCTCACAAAGAAAGCTCGATCTACAGTGGACAGCTCCACTTTAATCCAGCTTCGAAATCTGAATATGCAAATCCAAGGAATCAAGACATATAAACAATAAACAACTACTGCCAAGTGGCAAAGTGATAAGAATAGGGGTTAGAACACAATTATAATATATGAGGACAGGTATCGCATACATGGAACAAGAAATCGAAAGTAAAGCTGATTAAAAGCAAAAGTGATTTTATACGCTTAGGTCACGGTCCCATGAGACTAGTACATCGAAGGAATAATCCAAACAAGGAAACCCTCATATATATACCTTTGTCTCATGCCACATAAACTCAAGCGTATAGAATCAGAGTTGCAATGCATACAATAGACGGTAGTCTAAACAGGAATCATAAAGGGAATACATAATATGCATAGCAGGTGGACATAACATGTATCATAACAGGACTCAAGGTGAGCAATCTGATTGTATGGTTTCAGATTACGACTCCATGAGACTAGTACATCGAAGGAATAATCCAAACAAGGAAACCCTCATATATATACCTTTGTGTCTCATAGTATCGTAATCCAATTGCATACAATGGAATAACAGGACACTAATTATTATTATTATTCGTCTGACCCATATATCTCGGTATGTGTCTTGGTATGCATCCCAACACACATACATCCATATATAAGCAAGTCGAGGGTTGTTAACGGAAGTAGATGGAGAACTGATAGAGTTTCTTATAATGGTACTCATGCACCGGGGACCAGTCTTCTGGCCCAACGGTTCCCACCACCTGGGACCGGTTGGAGGCTCATAGTCCCCCTATAACGTCCGCCACAAATATCATATAATAATCCACATGCACCGGGGACCAGTCTGGTCCAACGGTTCCCACCACCTGGGACCGGTTTTGTTCACATGCACCGGGGACCAATTAGTGGTCCAACGGTTCCCACCACCTGGGACCGGTTTTGGAGGCTCGAGGGCCCCCCCAAATCCGTCGCAAATATCATACGGTAATTCACATGCACCGGGGACCAATTTAATGGCCCAACGGTTCCCACCACCTGGGACCGGCTCTCAGTAATATCATAACACTTGTACCAATGTATATATATATAGAGATATATGTACATACTTTTATTCCATCCCATCACTATAAGCAAGGATTTTATATAACACGATATCAATAATAAGATCTAAATTCAGAAAGGAGAAGAATCAACAAATTCGGCCCAGAATTGAACTATCGGTCGACTTCCGGTCGACTGTCGGTCGACCGGTCATCTAGGTCGGTCGAGTGACGGTCGACTGCCGGTCGACCGGACAAGATGCGTGAGCTCCAGGTTGGGCCGGTCAGGTGCCGGTCGACTGCCGGTCGACCGGGGTAAAAATTAGCGGTCGCCTGTCGGTCGACTGCCGGTCGACCGATACAGGGCCGTGAGCTCCAGATTTCTACCGGTCGACTGGTTTATGCACCGGTCGACCGCCTACTCAAAGTTGTGCACGTTTGTGCATATCGGTCGACTGCCCTCCTTGAGCCGGTCGACCGGAGTTCTGGAAAATGCTGTGGTCTGTTCTAAAAATCAGATTTTTGTGTGGTTGATTGTGGTAGTCTAAAAATAGGATTTTTATAACACAAGTGAATAAAATAGGGCCATACAAATATACTAAAATTTAGAAAGGTCTTGGTGAGTAAATATACTCACCTCGATCGGGTGTTTGGAACTTTTACGAGTCCCGGAAGAGTCGAATCACCAACTTGATTCTTGGCGATATCGCGGACGATCTCAAATCCCGAGGTCGTAGTTGTTCGAGGTGGAGACAAGGACCTAGGGTTTGCTTTTAGAGAAGGAGAGGAATTTTGTAAAGGTTGGTTTCTTGGTGATTCTTGGTGAAGTGAAGAAAAATGAAGAAAAAGGAAAAGAAGTGTAAAGGTAAGATTTATATAGGATTGTGATTTTGTAAAGGAGATGTAATATTGGAATTGAGAGGGGCTTATTTGCAAATAGGGAACCCTTGGCCAATCAAAGTTTGCCAAGTGGGGGATGAGGTGTTCTCTCTAGCCAATAGGGACTTGCCATGTGGATGATGAGGTGGAGAAGAAGGTGGTAGAAGGAGGTGAGGTGGAAGTGAGATATTTGTTGGAAAAAGGATTTGAATTTTGGAAAATAGAAATCTAGTGGATTATGGAGGAAGCTAAAGGAATTAAGGAAAAGGAAAAAGAAAGAAACTAAAATGAGAAGATATTTTCTTGGTCTCAAAAATGAAAATATCGGAAACACGGATTCCGAGGTTGCAGTCGAAGATACGGAAAACATTTCAGAAAATACCGAAATCGTCCCGAAATCGAGTATCTCTGAACGACTCGCAATTTTCACCAAAAATCAATAATAATATACTAAAACTCATAGTGAAATCTGTTTGATGAAATACTTTATAGTTTTAATTTAAAAAATCCCGGAACCAGAAAAATACCGACTCCGTAAGAATTTTCATAAAATCAGAAAATTCGCAGAAAAAGGCTGTAGATAGAAAATATGATTCTAAGGAATAAGGCCTAAAGGATCTTCTAGAAATTCCTAACTGATTATGAAATAAAAATACTGGAATCAGTCTTCTACCGACTCCGGCGGAATATTCATAAATTCGTAAAATCTCCAGAAAAAGGATTTAGGTCATAAATATAATTCTGAGAAGAAATGTCTAAAGAATCTTCTAGAAATTCTAAACAGTTTGCAAGATAAAAATTCGGGAATCGATCAGCGGCACTGGTCGACACCGGTTTTGAAGAAATTCCTTTTATTTCCAGAAAATTCCAGAAAATCATATAAAATATATTATATTGGAAAATGCTATTTAAAATTGAAATCGGTCAAATACGGAAAGTAAATCGAAAAAATACGATCGAAAACTGAATACGCAAATAAGTACGTATTCCGGGAACGGGGTATTACAATCTACCCACCTTACAAAAAATTGCGTCCTCGCAATTTCGATAAGGGGTAAATTGAACATAAAGGGGACAAGGTGAAATCAAAGGTCTCGAGGAGAGAATACAGGGTTAAGATGAACATATGAAGGACTAAGATAGTCAATGAGATAAGATACAGAAAATATGAAGAAAGACAACTAACTCAATTACAAGGTCTGAGGTAGTGGTTACCATGATATCCTCAAGGTGCCAAATCTGGATATCGGTCTCCACGTTCAGCTGCATCATCTGATGCCTCGGCTGCCATGATGTGAGCTTGACCTCTACCCTGATCTGCTCTAGGTCTTGCTCCTCTCTGCTGGTGACCATACTGCTGTGGTGGAAATGGAACCCTACGGTCAACAGGTTCTGGATACCTCCTAACTGGCGGAGCTGGAAGGGCTGGGACTGGATGTGAAGGGACTGGAAGAGCTGATCGGACTGGTGCCACATGTCCAAACTCCCTGTGTGGGCAATCCCTTAGCATGTGTCTCCCTGATCCACACACTAAACATAAGCCCTTGGCCTCTCGACAATCTCTCTTATAATGTCCAGGTCTGTGGCAGTAATTGCATACAATCTGAGACAGAGGAGATTGGAATGGTCCCCTGATCATCGGGCCTTGGGTTACACTAACTTCATCATCCTCATCCATTAACTGAAAAGGCCTCTTCTTGGCCTGGTTCCTCATCAAGGTCTCTTTCTTCTTCTGTAACCCACGCTCTATCTCTCGAGCGATGGAGAGAACCTCTGAATAGGTCTTCAGTTGTTGAGGCATCAAGAAAACCTGTAGATCCATCTGCAGGCCCTGCTGAAACCTGCTTGCTCTCTTCTCCTCGTCCGTCACCATGTACGGAGCGAAGCGGCTCAGCCTAAGAAACTCCGCGGCATATTCGTCCACGGACTTGTCCCTGCTGGAGCCTGATGAATTGCTCCTCCATATCCTTCTGTGCCGTAGTAGGGAAGAAACGGCTGTAGAAACTCCTGGAGAAAGTATCCCAACTGATAGGTTTCTCCAATCGGGCCTCCTCGGTCAACCACCAGGTTCGAGCTATGTCCTTCAGCTGAATCTTGGCGACTTCAACTTGATTGTCCTTGGGCACACGGGCGGCGTTCAGTAGATCTGTAGTGTCCGTCAACCATTGCTCCGCCTCCAATGGTTTCTCGCCTCCCGTGAAGATGGCCGGTGCAGCCGTCGGAAGTCGGACACGTTCCCCGGCCTCTGCTCCTTCGGGGCTGCTAACTCCTGCCTAAGGAGCTCGGTCTGCTGCTGCTGATTTTCCATCTGCTGTTGCTGGTTTCCCAGCATAGTCTGAATGATTCTCAGGACGTCAGCATTCTCTCCTCCCACGGGTCCATTCGGCACCTGCCCGATGTTGTTACGACCCGATCGTCTCTCCATACCGAAAGATAACTGGAATTGGAAACAATTGAAGGGAGTTTAGGATACGAAGGAATTGATCAATGAAGAAATCAAGAAGGACTCTATAACTTTGTACATTGTAGTTGGCATAAGCAAATTATTAGAATTTGCCACTAAATTGTACTTTAGGTTTGAGAGCCTAAGCTCTGATACCAACCTGTAACGCCCCGATTCCACGGATACGGGGACGTCACTGCGACGTATATACGTAGGTCAGAAGGAGCTCCCACGTATATACGCTAAGCATAAAGTACAACAAGAATCAGAGTACACGACAAAGCGCGGTATAATACATATGCCAACATGAAGTACAAGTACAAAGTTATACATGATATTATAAAGTATTACACATTACATGTGTATTACATCATAATCCCGTCCAAAAAGTGAAATATACAATATGTATACAAAAGCTCACAAGTAGAAAGAAGAACTCGTGAGTGAAGGACGAGGGGTCTGGCACGAGGAACTGGAACTAGACTGCCAGCTCACAAAGAAAGCTCGATCTACAGTGGACAGCTCCACTTTAATCCAGCTTCGAAATCTGAATATGCAAATCCAAGGAATCAAGACATATAAACAATAAACAACTACTGCCAAGTGGCAAAGTGATAAGAATAGGGGTTAGAACACAATTATAATATATGAGGACAGGTATCGCATACATGGAACAAGAAATCGAAAGTAAAGCTGATTAAAAGCAAAAGTGATTTTATACGCTTAGGTCACGGTCCCATGAGACTAGTACATCGAAGGAATAATCCAAACAAGGAAACCCTCATATATATACCTTTGTCTCATGCCACATAAACTCAAGCGTATAGAATCAGAGTTGCAATGCATACAATAGACGGTAGTCTAAACAGGAATCATAAAGGGAATACATAATATGCATAGCAGGTGGACATAACATGTATCATAACAGGACTCAAGGTGAGCAATCTGATTGTATGGTTTCAGATTACGACTCCATGAGACTAGTACATCGAAGGAATAATCCAAACAAGGAAACCCTCATATAATACCTTTTGTCTCATAGTATCGTAATCCAATTGCATACAATGGAATAACAGGACACTAATTATTATTATTATTCGTCTGACCCATATATCTCGGTATGTGTCTTGGTATGCATCCCAACACACATACATCCATATATAAGCAAGTCGAGGGTTGTTAACGGAAGTAGATGGAGAACTGATAGAGTTTCTTATAATGGTACTCATGCACCGGGGACCAGTCTTCTGGCCCAACGGTTCCCACCACCTGGGACCGGTTGGAGGCTCATAGTCCCCCTATAACGTCCGCCACAAATATCATATAGTAATCCACATGCACGGGGACCAGTCTGGTCCAACGGTTCCCACCACCTGGGACCGGTTTTGTTCACATGCACCGGGGACCAATTTAGTGGTCCAACGGTTCCCACCACCTGGGACCGGTTTTGGAGGCTCGAGGGCCCCCCATAACATCCGTCGCAAATATCATACGGTAATTCACATGCACCGGGGACCAATTTAATGGCCCAACGGTTCCCACCACCTGGGACCGGCTCTCAGTAATATCATAACACTTGTACCAATGTATATATATATAGAGATATATGTACATACTTTATTCCATCCCATCACTATAAGCAAGGATTTTATATAACACGATATCAATAATAAGATCTAAATTCAGAAAGGAGAAGAATCAACAAATTCGGCCCAGAATTGAACTATCGGTCGACTTCCGGTCGACTGTCGGTCGACCGGGTCATCTAGGTCGGTCGAGTGACGGTCGACTGCCGGTCGACCGGACAAGATGCGTGAGCTCCAGGTTGGGCCGGTCAGGTGCCGGTCGACTGCCGGTCGACCGGGGTAAAAATTAGCGGTCGCCTGTCGGTCGACTGCCGGTCGACCGATACAGGGCCGTGAGCTCCAGATTTCTACCGGTCGACTGGTTTATGCACCGGTCGACCGCCTACTCAAAGTTGTGCACGTTTGTGCATATCGGTCGACTGCCCTCCTTGAGCCGGTCGACCGGAGTTCTGGAAAATGCTGTGGTCTGTTCTAAAAATCAGATTTTTGTGTGGTGATTGTGGTAGTCTAAAAATAGGATTTTTATAACACAAGTGAATAAAATAGGGCCATACAAATATACTAAAATTTAGAAAGGTCTTGGTGAGTAAATATACTCACCTCGATCGGGTGTTTGGAACTTTTACGAGTCCCGGAAGAGTCGAATCACCAACTTGATTCTTGGCGATATCGCGGACGATCTCAAATCCCGAGGTCGTAGTTGTTCGAGGTGGAGACAAGGACCTAGGGTTTGCTTTTAGAGAAGGAGAGGAATTTTGTAAAGGTTGGTTTCTTGGTGATTCTTGGTGAAGTGAAGAAAAATGAAGAAAAAGGAAAAGAAGTGTAAAGGTAAGATTTATATAGGATTGTGATTTTGTAAAGGAGATGTAATATTGGAATTGAGAGGGCTTATTTGCAAATAGGGGAACCCTTGGCCAATCAAAGTTTGCCAAGTGGGGGATGAGGTGTTCTCTCTAGCCAATAGGGACTTGCCATGTGGATGATGAGGTGGAGAAGAAGGTGGTAGAAGGAGGTGAGGTGGAAGTGAGATATTTGTTGGAAAAAGGATTTGAATTTTGGAAAATAGAAATCTAGTGGATTATGGAGGAAGCTAAAGGAATTAAGGAAAAGGAAAAAGAAAAGAAACTAAAATGAGAAGATATTTTCTTGGTCTCCAAAAATGAAAATATCGGAAACACGGATTCCGAGGTTGCAGTCGAAGATACGGAAAACATTTCAGAAAATACCGAAATCGTCCCGAAATCGAGTATCTCTGAACGACTCGCAATTTTCACCAAAAATCAATAATAATATACTAAAACTCATAGTGAAATCTGTTTGATGAAATACTTTATAGTTTTAATTTAAAAAATCCCGGAACCAGAAAAATACCGACTCCGTAAGAATTTTCATAAAATCAGAAAATTCGCAGAAAAAGGCTGTAGATAGAAAATATGATTCTAAGGAATAAGGCCTAAAGGATCTTCTAGAAATTCCTAACTGATTATGAAATAAAAATACTGGAATCAGTCTTCTACCGACTCCGGCGGAATATTCATAAATTCGTAAAATCTCCAGAAAAAGGATTTAGGTCATAAATATAATTCTGAGAAGAAATGTCTAAAGAATCTTCTAGAAATTCTAAACAGTTTGCAAGATAAAAATTCGGGAATCGATCAGCGGTACTGGTCGACACCGTTTTGAAGAAATTCCTTTTATTTCCAGAAAATTCCAGAAAATCATATAAAATATATTATATTGGAAAATGCTATTTAAATTGAAATCGGTCAAATACGGAAAGTAAATCGAAAAAATACGATCGAAAACTGAATACGCAAATAAGTACGTATTCCGGGAACGGGGTATTACATAATCAAATCAAGATGTATCCCGATGACGAAAAGCACACCTCCTTCAGGACACCTCTAGGGGTATATTGCTACACCGTCATGCCCTTCGGTCTGAAAAATGCGGGGGCAACCTACCAAAGGGCCATGAATGCCATTTTCCATCGGCAGATACGCAAAACGGTGGAATGTTATGTCGACGACATTGCGGTGAAAAGCCGCACTAAAGGTGATCACATAGCAGACCTGAGGGTGGTCTTCGACATCATGCGGGCTCATCAATTGAAGATGAACCCCACCAAGTCCTTCCTGGGGGTAGCCAGTGGCAAATTCCTAGGGTTTGTCGTGACTTCCACAGGAATCCATTTGGATCCGGAGAAAGTCCGCGCTATCCAAGAGATGCAACCCCCAGAAGCCTCAAGGAGCTCAGTGGATTACAAGGACGATTGGCATACATCCGCAGATTCATTTCAAATCTCTCCGGGAGATGCCAACCCTTCGCTAAGCTGATGAAGAAGGGCGTTTCGTTCATTTGGGACGACGCTTGCCAGCAAGCATTTGAGGAGATCAAGCACTACCTCACCCAACCACCAGTCCTGGCAGCTCCGGTATCCGGAAAGCCTTTCCTGGTGTACGTCCGATCAATGGATCATTCTTGGGAGCTCTACTAGCTCAGAATGATGACCAAGGGCGAGAACAAGCAATCTACTACCTAAGTAGAACGATGATCGGAGCCGAACATCGGTACAACCCGATCGAGAAGGAATGTTTGGCACTGGTGTTCGCCATTCAGAAAATGCGACACTATCTGGTGGGCCAAACCATAAATGTCATATCCAAAGTCAACCCCCTGAGGTTACTTATGACAAAGCCTTCTTCACTAAATGGCCGGCTGGCAAAATGGGCCATATTGCTATCACAATATGAGATGCATTTTCTGCCACAAAAGGCTATTAAGGGACAAGCGGTGGCGGACTTCTTAGCTGAACACCCAGATCCCAGGGCAGCCAAACTCTACGAGGATCTCCCAGACGAGGTCGCCGAAGCCTGCCTGATCCAGACATTGTTCGAAGGACAAGTATGGCAACTTTTCTTCGATGGCGCATCAAGAACAAGCTCTAAGGGACATACAGTTGCGGGGGTAGGAGTAGTACTCGTCTCCCCACAAAATTACGTGATTCCCCGAGCTATCTCGTTAACCGAGCCCTGTTCCAACAATGTGGCGGAATACAACGCTCTTTTGATTGGGATGAATTCGCCGATGAGATTGGCGTTAAAAATCTCGAGGCATATGGTGATTCTAAACTCATCGTCAGCCAAGTTCGCGGAGAGTATGAGGTCAGGCATGAAGATCTAGTACCCTACTACAACGCGACAATCCACATGGCCGAGAGGTTTTCAAACTTCTACATCGACCATGTACCGCGCAAGCAAATGCGCATGCAGATGCACTTGCATCCCTTGCTGCCTCCTTAGCTCTTCCAGCCGGAGCAATGAAGAAGGTATTCGTCTATAGCCACGACCTATACTGCCCAAAAAGTCCCCTCGGAGACTACCAGAGGTCAACGGGAGATCGTCGCGGTAAGGAAACACTTGAAGTGTCAACCGATCCAGAGCTTAAAGACTGGCGATTCCCCTACATTGATTTTGTCTTGTACGGCATCTTGCCCGAAGACACCAGGGAGGCGGCTGCCATCCGAAGGAAAGCCTCCAAATTCTACTACAATGCGATTTCGCGAACATTGTATCGTAGATCGCATGATGGGATCCTGCTCCGGTGCCTCTCATTAAAAGAAGCCCACGAAGTGTTGAAAGAAGCCACGATGGTACGTGTGGAGCTCATCAACCTGGCCCGAAGCTGGCAAACCGACTCCAAAGATTGGGTTACTACTGGCCCAAGATGGTTGCCGATGCTGTTGCCTATGCCAAAAGATGTTACGCCTGCCAAATACATGGCGATTTCATCCATCAAGCACCAGGATACCTCCACTCTACGACCTCTACCTGGCCGTTCGAAATGTGGGGGATGGACGTGGTTGGTCCTATCAGCCCACCATCATCAAAGGGACATCGGTTCATCCTAGCGATAACCGATTACTTCTCAAAGTGGGCCGAAGCTATCCCTTTGAAAGAGGTGAAATCTTCTAACGTGATCAAGTTCGTGAAACATCACGTTATTTACCGCTTCGGTGTGCCTCGGCGGATTGTCCATGACAATGGACCCCAGTTCATCAGCCAGGCTTTTCAGAGATTCTGCGCCAAGTTCAGAATCCAGAGTGTGTCATCAACGGCATACTATCCGCCCGCTAACGGCCTCGCAGAAGCTTTCAATAAGACTATTGGCAAGCTTCTCAAGAAATTCGTCTCGAAAAGTCAACGAGACTGGGACGATAAGTTGGGCGAATGCTTATGGGCCTATCGCACGACTGTGCGAACCCCAACTAAAGCCACGCCATTTTCCTTGGTGTACGGATGCGAAGCCGTCCTTCCACTGGAAATCCAAATTCCATCTCTTCGCGTCGCCTTGACAGCGGAAATGACAACAGAGGAGAAGCATCGACAGCGACTCCAAGAATTGGAAGCCTTGGACGACAAGCGTCTTCAGGCCCAACAACAAATCGAGCTTTACCAAGCTCGTATCACCAGAGCCTTCAACAAGAAAGTCAAATCGCGAACTTTCAGGAAAGGCGACCTCGTCTTAGCCGTCCGAAGACCCATGGTCATGACACACAAGACGAAAGGAAAATTCCAACCCAAATGGGAAGGACCATTTGTGGTAGAGTCAGTCTACTCAAATGGATCGTATCGCCTCATAACCTTAAATGGCGATACACTCATGATGCCAATCAATGGCAAATTCCTGAAGAAATACTATCCCTAGATGGCATTCTTCCACCGATCAAGTTAAAAATACACCTCTGATCAAACATCCGACGCCCTTGACGGCTAAGGATAGAAGAAAATGTTGGCTTTTAAGTCCAACATAAGTCTTCGACAACTCATCATGCTGAGGGGAATAGCATGGCTAGCCCAACTCAAACGGTAGTTGGTAAAGGCATGACAAACCCGTTGACAGCTGAGGATTTGCTAAAAATCCTAAGGGACACGTTCCCATTTGATCCGACGCCTCCGACGGCTAAGGATAGAAGAAAATGTTGGCTTTTAAGTCCAACATAAGTCTTCGACAACTCATCATGCTGAGGAGAATAGCATGGCTAGCCCAACTCAAACGGTAGTTGGTAAAGGCATGTCAAATCCGTTGATAGCTGAGGGTTTGCTAAAAATCCTAAGTGGATTTGATTCCACTCTTCCCTCCAAAAATCCCTTACCAATTCTCATCCATAGAATGGTAGGACCACAAAATGCAATCATTACCATGTTAACACTATACCTCTGGTAATGAATACTCTTTGTCGAGTACAAACCTGGCTTGTTAACTCTGCATAGAGTAACAAACTTTCAAATTTGCCAAGTTAACACTATACCTCTGGCACCTCAAATTCCACTTGTCAATTCTCATCAATAGAATGACAGGTCCTCAAATTGCTCCTATCGCAAGCAAATTCTTGTCAAGTTAATATCACACCTCTGACAAAACTACTGTTTAAGTTAACATTACACCTCTAAGCAGTACATCGAGTGCCTGTCAAGTTAATATCACACCTCTGATAGTCACCTTTCTTCAGACTTCCATATCGAAGCTGAAATAGACGATGCCAAGTTAACACTACACTTCCAGCATCCGAGTCATTGCTAAGTTCAACAATACACCTATGGCTATGACCTTTCCTCGACTTCCTTGTCCAAGCCGAGATGAACGATGCTAAGTTAACACTACACTTCTAGCATCCGAGTCATTGCTAAGTTCAACAATACACCTATGGCTATGACCTTTCCTTGACTTCCTTAAGCCAAGACGACTAATGCCAAGTTCAACATTACACCTCTAGCATTTCTATCACTGTTAAGTTAAACATCACACCTATGACAGTGACACCCTCAGTTTTCCCAAATAAAACTGAGATGCTGATGAGTTAGGTTAATATCACACCTCTAACTCACGTCCTTGTCAAGTTAACATTACACTTCTGACAAGACTACTTCTAAACCGTTAAGTTAATCACACCTCTAACGGTAAAAATCTTACTAGATTCCCCACGAGTCTAGTTTCATTTGATATTCTCCCCAACCGAGTATCAAATTCATTTTGGAGGCAGTGTTGGTTAACATTACACCGATAAACAATGCTTCCATCAAAATCCCCAGCTGATCTTAAATCAAGTTAATCCCAAATCCTTGATAAAAGTTCACCTTCTCTGGGGGTACGCGCTCCACTCGTCACTTTCTTTTATAAAGTGGCGGGTCCACCAAAATTATTCTTTTGCTTCTAAAACAAAACGTTCAAGACAACAGAAAGAGGCAAAAAGAAAAGTGTCACTTTTATTCATATCCAAACACATGAAAGTGATACAAAACACTCTCTTATACAATAAGATTGAGTGTTACAATTAAGGAGTACAAAGAAGTCCCTCTCTCTCTGAGGCCGTACTCACTCCTTGAAACCGCATCTGATCCCAGGTGCACAATTGGAGCCGGTTGCACTTTGATGCGTGACGCCAACTTCGAAAGCGCCCTAGCTGACCAAGCCAAGAGCAATGGTGTTCTTGAGGTCCAGTGGCAATAGAAGGTCCTGCAACCCTTCGTTCAGGCGCGTCTCTTTCCCTAGTAGACTATCCAACAAACATGGAGTCACTCTTGGGGTGAGAGCAGAAGTTTAGGAGTCATCACAAAGGATGCCACCCTCCACTTAGTCCGGCGGCAGCAAAAGTCCGGCAACTCTTCCTTCAAGAATTGATCCTCCCCCCAGCAGAAGACTCAACGGACTTTAACTGTCCTCGATGTCACTTCTGGGGTTCATCACCATCCCTTTCCCCAGCAGGCCATCCAACGGAGTGTCCTTGATGTGACTTCTGGAGTGGGAGAGGAAGAGGATCTCATCCGCCGCCGCAACCGCCGGACCACCCTCGCCGGTACTCAGCCTATCCGTCTCTTGCACCAAATCTGAAGAGACCTTGGCGAGGGTTGGGTCCTCGTCAGAGATGTAATATACTCTCTTATAGGTGACGAGGACCATAATATATTCTCTCATAGGTGAAGGTTGAACGAGTTCGCCGACCGAAGTATTCTTCCAAGGGCCCAGCAAGCCTGCAAGGAACAAAAAGAGAGAATTAGAACAATCTGCAGCTTAGTGTAAACAGAGAAAAACTAAGTCAGCAGAGGCAAACGCGGGAATGATCCACGCAGTCAGCCAAATGCGGGAATGATCCATGCAGTCTACCAAGACGCAGGAATGACACGTGCAGCAAGCCAAACTGTTGCGTCAGCAGAGACAAACGCGAATCAAAACGCGCGGTCCCATTCTGTGCCTAGGTCAAAGAGCACAAACGCCGAAAAGGCACAGGCGCCGAAAATTGCCATCTCCATGAACAGGAGTTGCAAGGTGCGGGTCTGAAACCTTTTTTGGAATTCGTCCAAGGCATTGGCCATGAAACGCGCTAAGGCACAAGCCATAAAACGCGCCAACGCCAAGTGCCAAAGATTCCTGCACGCGCGTCCGGAGAAGTTCAAGCCCATGGTACAAATTCCAGAAGGAGTGCACCAATGCAGACTTCATGAGGGGGTCCAGATGACATGAAGCCAAGGTACAGGCCATGGTAAATCTAAGGTGTCATGGTGAAACGAACTGCATACCCGTAGAGACCTCTGTCAAGAGTTGTAATCTCTGCACCAGGACGCAAACGCGGTCACAGGGCAAAGAGGTGTTTTCTCCTAAAGAGACCAAACAGGGGCTTAAAAGCCCTGGGTCATCTTCAGAACCATCCTCATCCATGGAGACAATTCGCTGAGGAAGATGAAGGTTCTCAAAGCGCTCTCTCTTTCAAAAAACAAAATAGTCCAAAGGCAGGATTGAAGGGAGAAGGGGCGCCCTATTTATAGGCAGCTCCTGATAACAGCGGTTAATGGCCCCGTAATCTGAACCGCCGGCATTAATAACTGCATAACTGCCAAGATCCAATAAGGGCCGGACGCGTGTAACGCTGCTTCGAGAACCGCCGCTGGCGCTGATCTCCAACCGCCCGCACTGGTTTCTCATTTAAGAGAATCAATACTCAAGCCCAATCAGCAGCCGACGCGTGGACAACTGCTTCGGGAAACAAAGCGGAAAATCCGCATCTGACGTTTAAAGATCACACCAAATCCCTATGACAGGCTGTATGTAACGCCTGGGAGTTTACACCCAGACGCGGATTGAAGAACTATCCGCACATCCGCGTCCCAGAAAGATGCCCGCGCGAGTCAAAGTCGCGTCCCCTCAGAGAGCACTTGATCCATTTTTGAATTAAGGGAAAGGCACAAGGCTGCGTCTCCCGCGTCTGCCTGGTCCGCTTCCTTCTTTGCAGAAGCAGATCCGCGTTATTCAGAGCCGCGTCTCCCTGAATGAATGCCGCGTCTCATGAAACAATGATGGCCGCGTCTCCCTATGGATTGATGCTGCGTCTTGTCAAAAGGACTTGGTCCTGCCTAAGTTCTCATGAACTAAGAACCGCGTCTCACCTTGTGATTGACGCTGCGTCTCACCCCAGGGACTGACAGCCGCGTCTTACTTTACGGATCAATGCCGCGTCTCATCTTTTGATTGACGCCGCATCTCATCAAGAAGACCGCGTTCCGATTTGTGATTGACGCCGCGTCTCATCAAAAGGACTTAGTAGAATCTAAGTTCTTATGAAATGGTGACCGCGTCTCACTTTATGATTGACGCTGCGTCTCAGTAAAAGGACTTAGTAAAATCTAAGTTCCGATAGACTGACGACCGCGTCTCACTCTGTGATCGCCGCTGTGTCTTGTTAAAAAGACTTGGTGAAATCTAAAGTCCCCATAGATTGATGCCACGTCTCATTCTACGGATTAATGCCGCGTCTCGCCTAGACCGCGTCCCATTAAAAGAACTTAGTCCTACCTAAGTTCAGTAATCACGACTAGTAATCAAGAGTTGGACTCATCCACAACAAGACAAAGAAATTGGGACAAAAGCTTTAAAGAAAACTTCTATTATATCAAAAAATGATAGAAGTGGATACAAACACTCTTAATAGAGTGTCCCTTTTCTTTACAGAAAAAAAAAAAGGAAGGCTAAATGTCCTGGTTCACCAAGGAACGGATTTGTTCCCTAAGGCGGTGAATCTCATGCTGGCGCGTCCTCTCAGCCTCCATGATAGCCCGGTCCCGCAGCTCCGCCTCAGATAAGAAACTTCTGGCAGACAGTTGCATCCGCAGAGATTCCACCCTAGAAGATTGCAGAGACAGGCTCTCTTCAGCTCGCGCCGTAGCAGCCCGTTGCTCCTCAAGCTCCTTTTTGAGGGAGACAAGTTTCTCCTCATTTAGTGCAAGAACAGCTTCCGCCTTGGCGATGATGTCCCGAGTTCTGAGGATGACTTGCTCCGTGCTCTGCACACTAAGCTCAGACTCCCTCGAATCTCCGGCTAATTTCTGAAATTCAGCCTTAGAATATTCAAGGTCGCGGATCTCGGCAGCAATTTGTGCCTCCGCCTCCTGTCGCTCCCGTTCCTGAGCAGCTAGGAGCCTAGTCAGGATAGCCTGGGCCTCGCCGGAAGAACCTGCATCTTCCAAAGATTCCAGCTCCCGCAGGTTATCTCCAAGTTGCTCTACCACCTGCAGGCATGCCCTGGCAAGTGAAGGCCTCCCGCCAATTCGACGCTCATGGCCATATTTTCAAGAAGCCTCTGGGCGAACTGGAAGGTGCTGTGTCCACGGAAGATGAGATCAATACATGATCCCATCGAGGTGAAGAATTGTTGCACCATCTGACATGCCAGCTCCCCCATGTCTTCACCACCTAAGAAGCTTCCCGACCCTTTTTCTGTCACGGGATAAGGGATATAAGGCGGGCTTCTCGCACAAGAGCCGTGCCAGCCGTCGATGTGGCAAGAACAAGATTACCCACTGGCGCTTCCTGGAGCGCTGCCTCTGCAGGAGCTTCCACGACCAAGGAAGGAGCTGTAAGCACAACCTCTTCAGAAACTTCCACCGAGGATTGAGCTGTGTGGCCTTCTGGAAGGGTGCTGATCGTCAGACTCCCCACCTGAGCCCCCTCAGTCAGAGCTGCCTTACTAGGTTCGAGGTCCAGAGGCGTCAAGTCCTGTAGAATGGGGGTCTCCCCAGCTTCAGCAGTAACCTTCTCCACCGGCGGAGTGAGAGCCTCCTCAGCCTCAATGGTTGTTTCCCCTCCTGGCAAAGGGGAAGGCTCCCCAACTTCAACAGCTACCCCCTCCGAGGTTATCTCAGCGGCCGAAGCCTCAATCCCCTTGGGCTGGGTCAACTCTGTTTCCATCGCCTCGACATGCGAAGTTGTACCTTCAGCAGGGATTATTGCCAGCGGTAACGCAGTCGATGATTCACCCTCATGTTGTTCCTCCTCCGAGACGTCAAAGAATCCGCCCTGATCAGGAAGAGCGGGTTCATCGCCATAGTTGACTTTATCTTCAAAGTCACTTTCTCCCGATGCTGAAGAAGACGATAGCGCCACGCGAGGAAGCTCCGCAACAGGAGCCTTACCCCCAATCACTCCAGTGGTAGGACTAGGGTCGACTGCCCGAGGATTGGAAATAAAGACGCTAGGAGACCCCGGCTGCTGTACCTCGTCTCTCCCTTCATGAGCAGAAGGAGACTCGCCCATGATGTCAACCTCCGGTGACTCGGTATCACCAGCAACAAGGGGTCGCTCAACGAGCTCCCCTTCTTCCACGGTCTCGCTGCGCGACCTAGGAGCACGGACCGAGCTTGGAAAATCTTCATCTTCCAGCAGTTCCTCAACTCTAACAGGGACACCTTCAGGAGGAGCCTCAACTCCAGCAGAAATGCCTTCCGAGGGAGAGACTTCTGTTGCTAATTCCCTCCGAGCCCTCTTCGAAATAGGACCAGCAGTTGAGGTAGGACCCCGACAACGCTTACCCACCAATTCTTGAGCCTTGGTGGTAGAAGGCCCCTCCTGTGGCCCTAGCTTGGTTCTACTCCGGGTTACTCGGGGCTCCTCTCTTGAGCCTCCCTCGGCTTCTCTCTGAGATGCTCTCTCCAGCTCTTTCTGGACCTTTAAATACTGGGTGATCATGTGCGAGCCTTTGCCAGACTCCGACTGTGTTTTGAGATAGGCATTAATGCCCTCAATACCCGTATACCCAGGAGCAAAATCCGGTGACTGGTTTACCCGAGAATACCAGATGCAGAAAGTGAAGCTGGTAAGGTTCTTCGGCTCCTCGACGGGCAAACGGAAAGTTGCCTCTGTCCCCCCAGCCACGCTATAATACCAGGCTCGAGCACCTTCGCACAAATTCCCATTGAAGGCAAGTTGTGTATTCGGATTGCCGACATAAAGCTGAGCATAGCCAAACTGTCGGGCAAAACGACTTGGCATATACGGTTCAATAGTGCAGGAAGTCCCTTGGCGAAACAGCACATATCCTGGTCGTATATTGATCAACCACCGGAAGACTCCCGCAGACAGTTGGGTGAGGTCATCCCGACCTATAGAATCAGTGAATTGCTCACCAAAGGATGCACCAGGAATTCCAGGGAAGCAGCGGTTGAGCTGGTAATTGGCGGCATTTGAGAGACGTCTCCGAATATAATATATATAGGTGTCACTCCAATCCGAGTCTTCCAGCCGCCTCACAAAAGGGACAGGACTCTTACTCCCACGCGCCGTTGTCATCAGAGAAGGGCAATGCATCACGTACCAGGCCATGAGATACGTGTAAGGCAACTCCATTCGGGGGTTGGGGCGCCTTGCCGTCGGGTTTCCCTCTGAATCGACATACGGCTTGCCTTGAGAGTCGACCGTCCTTGGAGCCTCGCATAGTCTCTTGGCTAGCGCCCGCAACCCGCTCTGAATGCCAGCCGCCACGGCCGGAAGAAGGGCTATAGGACGGCCATGGGCCAGGAGCACTGCTGGATACACCACGTCGGCAACAATGACTTCATGTGGCCGTGTAGGTACCACGCAACGCTTCAACCACAGCATCAAGAAGCCCGCCAACAGCGCTCGACTAGAGATAGAAGCCCGGGCCCGGTGATGATAGCTTTCAAAAAGCGTATCAGGTTCGAAGCCGTCCTCGTTCGACCCAGTGGTGTAAAAGCCCTCAGAAGTTTGTGCGACCATGTCATCAACTCCCTGTTCAGAGAGGGGAGCCAGTCGAGTTATCGAATGATCCTTCTTGCTGACATTGCTGAATAAGTAATTGGCCCAGGATAGATGCCTGACTCCATGCGTCCTCCAACCGGTTACCTGACCACAAATATGGAAGTGGCACATCACTTCCCAATAGGTCTCGTACACCTCAGGGGAATCCTTCTATAAGGTCAAGCTTCCTAGCAGTCGGGACATATTCTTCATAAGGGAACTCCCCCATCACCAGCCCCGAGACCTCATGCAACTCATGCAGTGCAAGGCCCATTTCTCCAACCGGGGTAAAGAATGTCCCCGTCTGAGGGTTGTAGCGCTCCAAGATCCCGAAGAAGTTGTGAGAGCTCATTGGGATGCCCCATTGTACGGCCCTGACTGCTGAGTATAATCCCACGTGCTCAAGCAGATCTCCAAGATCGGAGAGGACAAAACCCACCATCCTGCCCCACCAAGAATTCTCCGTGGAGTGGACCCATCCTGGCAAATGGAACTTGGCCGGATAATCACCCTCTGCTTCTATGAACGAGTTGAGGAAGGTGGTGGCAATCTGCGGGATCTCTCCGACTGGAAGCTCAGACTTGCGTGACCCAGGAAACAAGCCGAGGACCCGCCCGGTCATGGCAATCATGACGGTATACGTTCTGGGAGCTGAAATTCCCAAGGGTAATCTCAGGGATATCCCGGGACACGTCCCACTTCATCTTCCGAAGGACGGACAGATGTTGGAGATAAGACAACGGGAGCATCCTCTCCATGGCTGGGAGGAAGTATCTCCTCTCCCCTATCTGACGGAGCCACCTGTAATTCCCGTCATACATGGGTTGCCACCGTCGCTGACATGATCTCCAAAGAAGAAAGCAGGCTTCTCCAGCTTGATGTGGGTATCCGTTGCGAAGACTGCATCGGTCATAAGAACCCGAGAAGTCCTCTCATTAACATGGGCAATCATTTCCCTGCGAACTGGCGACCTGTCAGCAGTCACAGGTATGGTCCTTCGCAGTGCAAAAGTCAGACGGTGGTCGGCACCACCCACGCGGCCGAAATGGTGCATCTTGGCAAGTGAACCTGAAACATGCGGCACTGCAAAAGAAAAAGACACTTGGTCAGATACCTTGCCAAAAATAAGGGAAGACGCTAAGTGTTCATAATTCAAAACGCAGCCGAGACATTGGACGCAGGGGTTATCATCCGCGTCCAGACCTGCGAACTTGCACCAAAACGCAGAAGAGATACTGGACGCAGGAATTTTTCGAATCCGCGTCCAGACCTGCAAAGCTGCGTTCTACAAACCAAGACTTATGAAAATTCGAAGTACTTGGACTCAAACGCCAGATTCTACAAAATCGGCGGTTGAAGACACAGAACGCAAGGATCAAATCCGCGTTCTGCAAACCAAGACTTGTGAAATTTCAAAGTGCTTGGACTCGGACGCCAGCGCCTGATGGCACAAAACGCGGCACAGAACGCATGGATCAAATCCGCGTTCTACAAATCGCGTCCAGAGACCTTCACAATTAGAAATATTCTAAGTGAAGGACCCAGAGTGCAGAGTTCACCAGCGTCGGATCATCAGGCCCGCGCCCCGGTTATCATCTCAAGGACAGCGTCCGAGAATCAAACACGATCTTGTGTTAAAGGTCCTTAGGGTTCTATGAACATGTTTTAATGGCGGAACCCACACCGAAGGTGCATTTTTACCTCGGAAAACACCCTCCTGCGCAGAGGAAGCATCTCTCTCAGCCTCGGCGACGGTCGCCCTTGAGGTCGATGCAGTCGGTTTCGTCTTGGGAGCCATTGAAAATCAAGAAATCCGAGCGAGGAGATGAATAGTTGAACAAGAGAAGGAAGTTCTTTTTCTCAGAGAATGCGTTCGTTCGGAGAAGAAGATACATCTCTCCAACTGTTGCCTTTTATAGGCACGGAGATTCGCGAAGATACGCAGCGTTTGGCCCAATAAACGCTGCAGCGAATCGCTGCCTGACGCGTGGAGCCAAATCATTGTTTGAACAGGGAAGATCATGCGTCGCGACCCCGCCACAAGTCAGAAGTTGACACGTGGAGCAGTTCATTTAATGAACCGGGGGATCCGCGCGCCAAAAGGCGAAATCTCGCCTTTTCCCCAGGCCAGCTGGCGGCGTAATCATGACATGGCACAGGCGCACGCCCCAAAGTACGCGACTCTTCGGTGGACATGCCCCGTCAGCGTCAGCATAAATGCACCCAGAAAATCGCGTCTGCCTTATGAAGATCGGTCGCGTTCTCATCGCCAAAAGGTCGCGTCTCGCTAAGAAGTCGCGTCTTTAAAGCAGCCTCTGCTTTTTCAAGGAACCTGCGTCCAGTCTCCTGCTTCTGCAAAGTCAGTTCAACAGTACACTGACGCAAACAGACAACCAACCACTCCCGGTCAAAAGCGCACCCGTGACAGACTAAAAGCAATCGGGGAGGTCTAGACTGTGTATCTAGACACTCAAACACGATCAACTCTGACGGCTTCAAAGAGTTCAACAGTACACTCACGAAGACCAATTCCAGATAAGATCAAACCCGAAGCATCAACAGTCCAGTCATAAAACGCGAACACGGCTAAAGATCCAAAGTATTCCGAAATCCGTCCCATTCAACTGCGGAATATCAGAAACTTTGGAGGGGGTTCTGTAGGCTGTCTAAAAATGACTAACAGACCAGCCATTAAGGAAGCAGAGTCTCAAGCTCTAGACGCGAGAAATCGATGCTCGCGTCTCAGCATTAAGACGCGTTGGCTCTACACCCGCGTCACAACGTTCAGACGCGTCGGCCCGAAGCCCGCGTCTCAGCATCAAGGCGCGTCGGCCCGAAGCCCGCGTCTCAGCATCCAGGCGCATCGGCCCGACGCCCTCGCCTCAGCATCCAGACGTGAAGGCCCGAAGCCCGCGTCTCAAACCTCAAGGCGCGTTTGGCTCGACGCCCGCGTCTTAAACTTCAAGGCGCGTTCGGCCCAACGCCCGCGTCTCAGTTGCAACTGCCCTGATTGCGGGGCCAGTCACCGCGCATGTAGTGGGTAGTGGCCCCTCATTCGGGAGCGTTTTCAGGAGGCACCTTCACCCCCTGAGATCCCTATAAATAGCCTTGTTGGCTATGAAGAGAGGATCGGAGTTTTTGGGGGGAGAAGGGAGAGAACCTTGAGAAGATCGAAGCTTGGGCAGAAGATTGGAGTTTTGAAGATTGGGAGCTTTGAGATAAGGCATCATCAAAAATCGATCGAATCCAGGCAGGAGGATCATCAAGAGAGAAGCACGACTCTTCAGCGAGCTTACTGAGTACTAGCCGCTCTTCGCCTACCTCCTCTTTGAGAGTTTTGGTAGACGGAGCTGAGTTACTCTTTCTACCGACCGAAGAGAAGACCCCCGACGGTCTAGGACGGTCATCTGGTCAACGGAGAACAAGATTCACTCTCCATCGCCACACGAAGAACCCAGCTTTAAACAAAGGGAAGATTCAGACATCCTCCCTCCCTTGTAACTGGAAAAGAGGGAAGAGTAGTTCTTTTGGTTGTAATCGTTTCGCTTGAATCAAGGAAATCTTTTACAGCTAAAACCACTTTCTCCGACCACCAAACTTTCCGGCCCCCTACAATAATAGGCCGGGTCAGTCAAGACATAACAAGAGGTCTAGTAAAGTGGTGGCATGTCAGGTGATATACATGTGTTAAAGGAAAACATGTACTGACGTGTCTGGATCATAGCAAGGCAAGGGGAAACATAGAAGCAAACAGGGTTCAACGACCTCGAAGGGTCTGCCACGCATGGTATAAAATAAAGAAGCAAGAACATCACATGCATGGTACAAGCATCATAATGAAACAAGCAAATGTTTGGCAATACATAAACATAGAAATGTGAAGCGACAAGAGGTGATACACATCAAGTAATAGGTCATGAAGTACAAGTTATGAAGTACATGAACAAGGTATAAGATCCAAAGTTAAGAAAGAAACTAACTATAACAAACAGCCTAAGTTAGTCGACTAAGGCCAAGGGAATAGTCGACTAATAGAAGGGTTAGTCGACTAACAGTAGGGTCTAGTCGACTAAAACTGTGTAACAGAGAGTTGGGTTTCTGATTCAGGAAATGTTAGTCGACTAGGTTAGGAGGGGTAGTCGACTAATAGAAGGGTCAAGTCGACTAACAGACACTT
Organism: Agave tequilana; assembly: GCA_038442645.1. Classification (NCBI taxonomy): domain Eukaryota; kingdom Viridiplantae; phylum Streptophyta; class Magnoliopsida; order Asparagales; family Asparagaceae; genus Agave; species Agave tequilana. The sequence continues at coordinate 53,375 of JAVJIF010003714.1, forward strand.
AAGTCGACTAAATCTGTGATACAGAGAGTTAGGGTTTGGTTTCAGGAAAAGGGTAGTCGACTAGGGTCAAGGTGTAGTCGACTAATAGGGATCTATAGTCGACTAATAAATAAGATGAGTCGACTAAAACTGTGGATCAGAAAAGGTTACGTTTCAATCTAAGGGTCTCTAGTCGACTAGGTTCTAGGTCAAGTCGACTAAAACTGGTCAAAAACAGAACGCAGAACAGAATTCGCTGGTTGCGTTTGATGGTCTAAAAATGTGATTTTTATGGCATATGAACACAAGATAGGAGGATACAAGTATACTAGGAATGAAACAAGTCTTGGTGAGTAAGAATACTCACTAGGATTGGTTATGTGAAGCTTGATCCAAGGTGATAAATCCGACGAAGAGAGAGATGATCCCCAATCCAAAGGAAGTAGCTTGATTGAGGTTGAAGATGAAGATCTTGTTGATGCTTGAGGTGGAGATGATGACCTAGATGATGCCCTTGAGGTTGGTGGTGGATGTTGAGATGAAGGAGGATTTTGGAGGAGGGGATTTCTTGTGGAAGTGAAGAAAAAAGAGAAAGGAAATGTAATGGAAAGTTTATATATGATTTGTGATTTGTGAAGGAGGTGTAATTGAGATGGAAGAGAGGGGGTTTTGTGTAAATGGGGAAGCATGAGGTGTCACTTGACCAATCATGGCCGGCCAAGTGGAGGGGGTGAGGTGGAGGTTAGGTGAAGATATTTTGAGATGGAAGAGTGTGGAAGAAAATGGATTTTGGAAAAGATTAGGAATTTGGGAAATTGGAAATCTCTTTGGCTTGTGAAGGAAGGAAAGGAAAATAGAGAAAAGGAAAATGGTAGAGAAATGATAAAGAGAAGATATTTTCTCTTGGACTCAAGATGAAACTGTTGAAAATACAGATACCCGGGTCCAAGTCAAGAATACGGAAAAACAATTTGGGAATTACCGGAATCGTCCGAAATTCAAGTATCTCGGAACGACTCGCAAATTTACCCAAAAATCAATAATAATATATGAAGACTCATAGTGAAATCCTTTTTCAGAAATACTTTATAGTTTTAAAGCTAAAAATCCCGGAATCAGTTACCTACCGACTCCGATGGAATTTTCATAAAATCATAAAATTCTCAGAAAAAGTATTTAAGTAGGAAATGTAATTCTAAAAGATAAAGTCTAAAGGACCATCATGAAATTCTAAACAGTTTGAGAACTAAAAATCCGGGAATCGGTCAGCGGCACTGGCCGACACCGGTTTTGAAGATTTTCAACTTAATCACAGAAAATTCCAGAAAATCATAGAAAATCCAAAATATTGGAAAACGATGTTTAAAACTGAAATCGGTTGAATCGGATAACCAGAATGTCTAAAACAAGTAAAACTCTGAGATCGAGTCCCCGGCTCAGACTAAGGCTGACTCCGAGTTCACCGATCCAAATCCAAGGCAAAACAATCATATAAGGAATTCATAATACAGAATAAATACAGGAAACAAATCGAAAAAATACGATCGAAAATCTGAATACGAAACTAAGTACGTATTCCGGGAACGGGGTATTACAGATCCTTTGTGAGCACAAACAAGTTGGGAAATTTGGAGGCAAGAGTATCATTATCCACCCAATGATCAAGCCAAAATGTAGTGGTATGTCCATCCCAACAACAATATTAGTACCGATAGCAAAAGCCGTGGATTCCTTGAGGACTCCTCTCCAAAAGGAGAAACATGGCCGACAAGAGAAATGTGTAAATCACGAGCCCTTCGCCTTCTATAGTAGTTGTGGGTAACAAGGCCCACCCACGGGGCATTAGCATCATTAAAGAATCTTCACCACTACTTGGATAAGAGGGCAAGGTTGAAGGCCCGAAGATTGCATACACCCAATCCACCTTGATTTTTATGAGAACAAACAAGTTGCCAATGGATCAAGTAGAGCCCTCCATGTATATTCCTAGTTCCCTTCCAAAAGAAGGCACATCTAATACGATCAATTAAGTTGAACACCCATTTCGGAAGAAAGTAGAATGACATGAAGCAGGGAGGCATGGGTGATAAGACAGAGCTTACAAGGATGAGTCTATCTCCTCTAGAAAGGGCATTGCCTTTCCCAGTAGCAAGTCTTTTCTCCTCTTGATGAGAGGTTGCTAATCTTCTTTAGTTAGAGAGGTTTGTTTGATCAAAAGCCCAAGGTACATGAATGGCAAGGACCCAAGATTGCAATTAAGGATGGTGGTGGCTCTTGTTGCTACCTCTTCACATCTACTCAAATTGTAAACAGATGATTTGTGAAAGTTGATTTTGAATCGGGACATCATCTCAAATTCATAAAGAAAGAGCTTGAAGTAGATGAGAGGACTCGCATCACCCGGCACAAGGAAGAGAGTGTCATCGACATAGTGCATACTAATAATACCATTCGGTCAAGGGAAGGTGCCCACTTTTTAAATACATCTATTTTCGCTGGCGAGTGAAAGGATCCGTGTAAGAGTGTCACCCACAAGAATAAAGAGATAGGGGGAGAGAGGGTCTCCTTATCTAAGACCCTTCAGCATTGGATGTAGTTTCCTGATTTTCCAAGGATAGATGATGTCTCGAAAAGCAAGCAAACTTTAATCCAATTAATCCAATGGTTTCCAAACCATCTCGCCAAGAGTAACTCGAAGAGGAAGTCCCAACTTATGGAATAAAAAACCTTTTCAAAATCAAGCTTAAGAAATACTGCCTCAATGTCGGAGTTGTGCGTGGCTGTAAGTATTTAATGTGCAGCAACATTATCAAGAATATACCTATTCTTAATGAAGACCTATTGAATTTGATCAACAAGGAGGTATATGTGAGGACGAAGTCGGTTGGCAAGAACTTTAGTTATGATCTTGATGATCACATTGAGGAGGCTAATAAGTCAGAATTCATTAACCATAGAGACACCTTTTTTCGGGAGGAGGGCGACCAAGGCATAATTGAGGCATCAGAGATCCGCATTGTTTCCGAACAAATAGAGAATATAAGGCTTGACAATGTCCCAAAATTTTTGAGGTGCTACAAAGATTTGTGAATAAAAGATGGCAAAAGCATTAGAGATGTCAACATGTGTAGTGAGAATATCCTCTTGGAAGTGGAGTGAATGAATAAGATTCAAGTGATAACTTGTGTTGGCCACCTGATAGGAAAATTTGGAATTATGATTACCTTGTATGAGCCAAAGAGATCGAGCCTTTTGTTGCCACACTGTTTCTTCAAGATGTTGGATTCTATTAAGCTCATTGAGGGAGGGCATTGAGGAAGGATTCATCAGAAGAGAGAGGTCGAGTTTCTTGGCTTACATCAAGCTTGTTAAGCACCTCAAGAAGTTAAAGTTTTAGCCTTTTAGCATTCCAAAATTTAGATTTACTCCAAGTCCCCTTGCTTGGTACCTGGGGAAGAAGATGAGATTATTCTCTTCAAAATTCACATCAGAATATGTTTCAATCACACAATTGCAAAATTAGATAGGCTTTTTGATACTTTGAACTCAGATAGATTTTTTTTGTTTTAGTGATTAGTTCTTAGAGATTTATTGAAATTTAATAGTCATGTTCTTATATTATCTTGGATGCTAGTGTCTCCAAGTGCCCCCACTCAGAGCAAACAAAAAGCTTAATTTAAACAACTATCATGAACTTTCCCATGATTTTAAAACTCTACTGCCAAAGACTTTAAGAAATACAATAAACTATCACGAATGATTGCTTTTCACAATCGGTTTTGTGAAAGTGTCTAGAGATATTATGAAGTCTATCGAATTTCTGAAAATTCTTGATAATTTTCTAAGATCAAGTAGATACATATTAGTCTTTTGAAATTAAGCTTGAAAAAGAAAAAGAAAAAGAAAAAATAGTCTCATCTATAGAGCAACTAATCCAAGAGGATGTACCCGTTTGGGTTTTTGCAAAATGTAACTCCCATGTTTTAATCACTATCAGTTTCTAATCTTAATATTCTTATGTAATTTTCGTGAATTGAAGACTCAAAGCGAACTAAAAGCATATCAGGAAACATAGCCCTGACTCGAGGCATATTAGTGTAGCATAATAAAATAAAATAAAAAAAAAGAGTATGGTCACACCTACAAGGACTATTCATGACCCATCATCTAGCAAGAAAGGAAATTATTTGAGCTTCCTTCAAATAATTCGTCATCTTTGCTAGATTTATTCAATGTTCGGATAAAGGCCAATTAGCTCTAATGGATATTAGGCTAATAACCATGACATTCAATTTGACCTAAAAGAGAAAACCCCTAATGAAGTCTTAATCTAATCCTATTTAGTCAAACATATTCATCTCTTTTATTTTTCAACGTGAGACTAAAGCCCCTTTTGTTTTTGCACTTCTTTTTTGTCCTTCTTAACATGGGTGCTTGCGAGTCAGATTCGAGCCATAATTATTTTCACCTTAATTCGTATTCGGTAAGGATCGAATCGAAGAGCTTGAACTTGGAGATCAACCATCACAGTTTCCATCTTGAATCTATTCTTAGTGAAGACCTATTGAATTTGATCAACAAGGAAGTGGATGAGAGGACGAAATCGGTTGGCAAGAACTTTAGTTATGATCTTGATGACGGCATTGAGGAGGCTAATAAGCCGAAATTCATTAACCATAGAAGCACCTTTTTTCGGGATGAGGGTGACCAAGGCATAATTGAGACACTCGATATCCGCATTTCTACTGTAGAATTGGCCGAGCAAAGAGAAAATATCCAGCTTGACAATGTCCCAAACTTTTTGGAAGAAAAGAATTGGAAATCCATCCCGACCCAGTGATTTTTCAGCACCAAGACTAAAAACGCTTCTCTAATCTCTTCCTCATTAAAGAGGTGCTCAATGTCCCGAGAAGACCAATCGCAATTAGGATAGAGAATATCACAATTAGCATACAAAAGAGGATGGTGAGGTATTACAAAAATTTGTGAATAAAAGATGATAAAAGCATTAGAAATGTCAACATGTGTAGTGAGAACATCCTCTTAGGAAGTGGAATGAATGAATAAGATTAAAGTGATAACTTGTGTTGGCCACCTGATGAGAAAATTTGGAATTATGATCATCTTGTTTGAGCTAAAGAGATCGGGCCCTTTGTCGCCACATTTAAGATGCTGGATTCTATCAAACTCATTTAGAGAGGACATTGAGAGAGGATTCATCAGAAGAGAGAGGCCGAGTCTCTTGGATTACATGAGGCTTGTTAAGTGCCTCAAGAAGTTGAAGTTTTAGCCTTTTAATATTCCCAAATTTAGATTTACTCCAAGCCCCCTTGCTTTGTACCTGGGGAAGAAGATGAGATTATTCTCTTCCAAATTCACATCAGAATATGTTCTAATCACACATCTGCAATGTTAGAGAGGCTTTTTGATACTTTAAGCTCAGATAGATTTTTTTTTATTTTAGTGATTAGTTCTTAGAGATTTATTGAAATTTAATAGTCTTGTTCTTATATTTTATCTTGGACGCTAGTGTCTCCAAGTGCCTCCACTCAGAGCAAACAAAAAACTTAATTTAAACAACTATCATGAACTCAGGGGCTGCTCAAACTCTAGGGAGGCCTTAGGCGAAAATTTCTAATGGGCCCTTTAAAATATACTTTATACAAAATTTAATATTTAATAATATTTTATTTGATCAATATTTTTTTGAAAAACAATTCTTCTAGCTTTTCAAGATGGAAAATTTTATTTAAACTTTTCTAATCAAGTTTTCTAATATATCCTTTTCTATAGATAATATGGCTAATTCATTTAGCCTTTCTCTTGATATAGTTGATCTTAGGTATGATTTTATCAATTTTAATTTTGAAAAACTTCTTTCTGCAGTAGCAACTGTTACATGGATAGTTAATAATATTCTATAAGCAATACATGCATTTGAAAATAAATATGATCTTTTTATAAATTATAATGTTTCAATTGGAGTGTTATTTTCTATTTGTAAAACTTCTCTTATGACTTTTAATTTTAAAAATAAATCTAAACCATTAACATCATAATCTAGATCATGCTTTAGAAATTTTTCAATTTTAAGACATATTTTCTTCAAATTATCATCATCTAATAACTTTAATTTATGATCATTGAATATAAACCCAAAAATATCTTCATACAACTTAAATAGTTTAAATCTACTCTCAATTGAAGAAATTGCTTTATCTACTATAAATATGAAATAATTAATTCTAAAAGATTCTTCAGGTGATAGCATTACTTCATCATCGATATTCTCATCAAATTATTTTTTCCTATGAATTATATATTTTTCACGGAATATTTCCATTTCAGCCACGATTTCTTTAGCTGAAATCAAAAAAGATATGAATCCAACTTCTCTATATTTTTTCAAAAAAATAATAAGACCATTTAATTGATCTATAGCTATATCAATTTGCATATCTTTAGATTGTAAACTCTTACTAACCAAGTTAACAATAAATAAGATGTCATACCAAATAGTCGTTCCCAACAAAAACACAAAATTTTCAATCTCATAAGTTGCTAAATATTTAGTTTCACTACATGTTTTAAGATCATCCTAAGTTTTGCAAATTGAAGCAAGGGATCTCTTATTTGCAGACATTGAAATCTTATTGCCTTGACACTTTCAACGCGACTTTCCCAATATATTTGATATAAGGACTTGACAGTTAAAGAAGAAACATTATCTTGTAAAATTTTCCATCGTTTTGTTGAAGAAGAAAATGAAGTATGTATATGTTGCACAGCTCCAAAAAAGATAAAGTTTTAGAACAAGAGTTAGCCATGTCACAAAGTACTAGGTTAAGATTATGACAACCACAAAGTGTATAAAATGCTTTAAGATTTATATCTAATAGTCTTTTTTGCACATCTTGATGTTTTCCTTTCATATTTGATCCATTATCATACCCTTGCCCTCTTACGTCACTAATATCAAGTTCAAGAACTTTTAGTATATTTATAAGTTCATCAAAAAGATCTTTTCTGAAAGTATCACTTACTTTCAAAAAGCTAAAAAATATTCTTCAATTTTAATTGGAGTTGTTAGGATTATGACGTGAATACGTCGTGAAAGTTGGTTAATGTGGATTTGACAGTTTTCTTTTCTGGATCTGTTTTGAGTCCGAGTTGGAAGTTTTCTTTATTCTGATTGAAGATATTTTGAGTCCGAGTTCGATTCATGTTTTCTTTATTTTTGATTAAAGGCGTTTTGAATCCGAGTTGGATTCAAGTTTCTTTTATTCTGATTGAAAGAGTTTGTTTAGAACTAGGATAGTTCTATGGTCTATAAATAACCTCTTAGTGGTCGCTTTCAATGTATTCCAAGATAATCCAATGAATTTGTAATTTCTAAGGGTGTAATTCATCTAGGTGAGAAATTCGTGGAGAAGCTTGCCATAAGGGTTCGCTGTTCTTGGCGATCATCAAGAGCTTGTAATCTACTCAGTGTGAGGTGTAAGTAATTCTTATTGTACTCTCCTAAAGTTTTAATAAAGTCTCTCTCCCTTCTCCCGTGGACGTACACACAAACTGTTTGATCGGTGGAACCACGTTATATTGTGTGTTGGCTTTCTATCTACTTTGAAATATCTTCTTCTTCTCTTCACATTACCTTAGTAGATCCTGTGGTTTGTATCTGCTGTACCGCCCCAGTCGATTCGTTCGTGGGGGCATCCTCCGACCTTGAAATCATAACAATTGGTATCAGATCATACAGATTGTTTCCCAATAATTGGTATCAGAGCAAGGTAACTTGAAGATGTCTACGATCAAGTTTGATATTCAAAAGTTCGATGGCGTCATCAATTTCAGCAGGTGGCAGATTAGGATGAACGCCTTCTTTACCCAGAGCGGGTTGAAGAAAGCATTACTCGAGAGGAAGAAAAAGCTTCAAGACATGAAGGAAGAAACTTGGCAGGAGTTGGATGAGAAAGCCTTGACAACTATTCAGCTTTGCTTAGTGGATGAATTGTTGGATGAGTTTTCTATGGAGAAAATAGCGTCCTCGCTGTGGGAGCGACTTCAGGATCACTATCTGAAGAAGTCGTTTGCGAATCAGTTGATTCTAAAACAGCGTCTTTTTCTTCTTCGCATGCATGAAGGTACACCTATCAAGTCTCACATTGTCGAATTTTTCTTTATTTTCAATGATCTAGATAAGATAGTAGTTAAGATAAAAGATGAGGATCAAGCACTTCTATTACTGTGTTCTTTACCTTCTTTATATAAGAGCTTTAGGAAAGCTATCATCTATGGGGGCAAGTCAACAATCAAGGTCAATGAGGTCAAGGAGCATCTACTCAATAAGGACAGAATTGAGACACAGTTGACGGGTGAGTCTCATCATGATGATTCCGGGCAAGTTCATTATTCAAGGGAGAAGTGTAATAATAGAAGTTCCACGGGCAACTCAAAACACAAGAATTTGACATGCAACTATTATCACAAATAGGGGCACATTAGATCTGAGTGATGGCTTCGAAAAAAGAAACAACCAAATGCTAATATCAGAATTGGTTGAAGGAGATGAAGAATAGTGCGACGTTCTCTCCGTTACAGACAGGCCAGTTGGTAACAAAGATAGATGGGTCATAGATTCTGGATGTTCACAGCATATAAGTTCCAATAGGAAGATGTTCTCTTCATACACGTTAGTTCAAGAGGGAGAAATCTTCATGGAGAATTCCGCTACAAGCAAGGTGATTGGCGAAAGAACAATCCAGTTTCAGTCTCATGATGGATGCATCACCACTCTTCAAGGTGTTCGTCATGTTCTTGAATCAAGGTACAATCTCATCTCTCTTTGAGCCCTACACAGAGAAGGGTTCTGTTTCAGTTCGAAAGGTGATCTTATAGAAGTTTCTAAAGAGACTAATGTAATGTTTCAAGTCGAACGTGTCGGCAATGTATATATGTTGTGAATTTGGAGGTTATAGTTTGTGAATAATAGTTATCCTCGACTTCAAAGCCGGTGGTTATGGAACAATTGAAGACTACGATGGAATCGAGCTCGAATTTTCAATTGTACCCCAAAGGGAGATTGGGACTAGACGCGCAACATGGTAGTCCAGATTTTTACTCCTATGGTGGAGCAAATTCTCATATATCTTGTGTAGATCAAGAAGATCATTGGGTAATAAAGTTCAGGTTGGACATGAACTTATTTAACCTAATCAAGATGTGAACACATGAGGGGGTTATGGAGAAAAGGGAGTGAGATGGAGATAAAGTCAAATTTGTTCAATTGTGCGTGGATGCGAGCACATGAAATATGATGGCTATTCTCGAATTTGGACGTATTCAAGTGAAGGGGGAGATTGTTAGGATTATGACGTGAATACGTCGTGAAGGTTGATTAATGTCGAATTTGGCAGTTTCTTTTTCTGGATTTATTTTGAGTCCGAGTTCGATTCAAGTTTTCTTTATTCGGATTGAAGGTGTTTTGAGTTCGAGTTGGATTCAAGTTTCCTTTATTCTAATTGAAGGAGTTTGTTTAGGATTAGGAGAGTTATGTGGTCTATAAATAACACCTTAGGAGTGGCCTTCAATGTAATCCAAGAGAATTTAATGAATTTATAATCCTAAGGGTGTAATTCATCCAGGTGAGAAATTCGTGGAGAAGCTTAGCCACAAGCGTTCCTATTCTTGGCGACCACCAGGGATTGTAATCTTCTCAGCATGAGGTGTAAGTAATTCTTATTGTACTCCTCTAAAGTTTTAATAAAGTTTCTCCCCCTTCTCCTGTGGATGTACATACAATCTGTTTGATCGGTAGAATCACGTTATATTGTGTGTTGGCTTTCTATCTACTTTGGAATATCTTATTCTTCTCTTCTTCAAATTGTCTTAGTAGATCTTGTTGTTCGTATCCGTTGCGCCGCCCCAATCGATCTGTTCGTGGGAGCGTCCTCCAACCTTGAAATCACAACAATTGGTATCAGAGCGTACAGACTATTTCCCAATAAAAGTCGTTTATTCTTGATGACTTGCATCGGGGGTACAATCAAGTATAATTGAGAAATATTTTGAATTTTTAATATTTTTAATAATTATATTCTTAGTCTCAAAATATAGCATTTATATTAAGTCATTTTGTATATTATGGCCAAGATAATGATTATGAATTTCACCATATTGAATACGTCTAATATGTTCTTGTATTATTGGGTCAAATTTTGCAATCTTTTCAATTAAGCTTAAAAAGTTTCCATTATTTTCTTGGTCGATTTTTTTTTTTTCTCCACGAAATGCTAGATTATTTTTAGAAAGAATCTCTGTAACAGCAATAATTCTTATTAACACTTTTGCCAATGATCTTTTTCTTTGTTAATTTGTTCTCGAAGGTTTTTATCAATTATCTTTTTTTTAACAATCTTAATTCTAAATCAACCCAAACATTCATATTAGTAAAATGTTCACTAGTTATCTCATGATTTTTAAGTTTAGAACTTAGATTTTTCCAATCGTTACTTCATTAGCTAATTGACTAGTGTTATAATAAGAATTAAATAATTTGCAAGAAAATAATATACTTTAATCATTTTTTTTAATACACTAGCCAATTCCTATCATGTTTGTCCCCATTTGATAATTTTTGAATATAATGTGCTTTAGAGAAATGTCTATTGTTTTCATCTTTAGAATGCTTTAAATTATTATGTCTAATTGGATCTCTTTCCATCAATAAATCTCGTAATTTTGAATTAATTTCATTCCATTATGCGGGGTCATAAATACCTATAGGATTAGAAGCTAATATTTCTGTCCATTGTACGGGCTCGTTGTTCTCATTTTCTATTATTATTTTATTTCTTTCTAGTTCTGTTAAAGAGATTGATTGATCTATTATCAAATCTTCTGGTTGTGAAGTTGTTGTATTATTTTTTTTATCACTTGTAACAAATTTATCAAGAGCTCCTTTTTGATACTATATAAATTCTTCTACTCTCCTCTTATTTCCTTTTTTCATACTCGGATTCGTATTTTTTAGTAGACATATTCAAAATTTAAATACTTACAAAATAAAACAAACACCCATTGCGATAACTCACTAAGATTATACTAAAATAACTGTTACTAGAAAAAAAAAAAAAGAAGTAAAGAACAATATCACCGAAAGAAAAGACTAAAAGAGCCGATCAGCCGCAGGAGAAGACTCCGGCCCGAAGCTATTGCCAAAACTCGGAGAAGAGGAGAAAAGCCAATGCGGTTTGAGAGAGCCGTTGAAAATTACAGAAACACTAAGCACTAAGAATAATTACTAACATGAATGGATTGACAATATGAAATCTCAAATTGTAATGTCATTATGTTGAGAAGTTATACTTGCTTCTAATCCTTATAAACCATCGTTACAAGTTTGATCCCAAAACTAGTATGGTGATAAGCATGAAGAACCTTTTTTTTAAATGCCTTTTTCTCGTGATTGTTAACTACTTAAATTTCGAAACGAAAACAGAGAGCATAATGGATCAAATCTTGACGGAATTGACAATTATGAAAAAAGATCAAAGGCTAAGATGCATAACTTAAGGGATAATTAACTGAGATTCCAAGATAGATCGCCATGGCTCATGAAAATAATGAATTCTGATTCGATTTCCAAGCCAAAAAAAAAAGGAAAAGAGAAATAACGATAAATGGATCCAAGTATAACAGTGAATGGATCATCTAAAGTAAAGTTCGCTTTTTATTCAAACGTGATCATCTAAAAGAGAGAAAAACTTGAGGGGGCGAAAAGCCCTTTTTCTTTCCTTTTCTAGTAAAAATCTAGCAGATAAAACGAGAATAAGCATCAGCACACCAAAATGCTTGGATCATTAAAAAAAAAAACGCAAAAAGTTCTTATTAGATTTAAAAAATGTTTGCATCACAAGTTTGTTTGCTGCTATCTCTATCTATTTCCTTAGAAAACAACTCAAATACAAAAATGAGAGCACACTGTGTTCTCTCTTATACATGTTTGCCCATTTCCTCCTGCATTTGTGTCAGTTAATTGAACTGAATCTTGTTTTCTTGCATAACTCTCAACTAACTGATAATTGATAAATTAAAATTGTTGTGATTCAAAGTAAGTTTATTAATGAATTTGGCAGCAACTTCATGTGTAAAAAAAATTAACCTTTAATTGTTTGCCCTTGAGTCAAACACAGAGATCTTTATGCACTCTCAAAGCTAGCGAGGGATTCAAAGAGGTCGGGACCAGCGTCGCCGGCAACAAGGAGCAGGCCGCAGCTACAATGGTCGAGGTTGGGAAAGGGGCGGATCGGCAGAGGCTTGGACGGGGGGTGAGAGAGAGTTAGAGAGCTGAGATGAGATCATTGAGAGGGGGAGAGTTATTGTTGAATCTTGGAGCGACTGCAGAATGCGGACAGTTCGTATGCTCGAGGTGTCGCCGATTCATCTTCCACTTCAGTTATGAAGTTATTGATTTTTTTTTTTTTAAATTTTCGAATTGCCCAATGCAAATATGACAAGCGCCCCTTAATGTTTTATTGTGAATTAGGCGTGGACCCAAAAATGTTTTAAATGTAAGCCTTAGGCCTGTAAAAATATCAAGTTTGGGGCCCCCTCTTGGCCAAGGCCTCGTTGGCCCAAGGGTCGGGCCGGCACTGTATGAACTTTCACATGATTTTCAAACTCTACTACTAAATATTTTAAAAATACAATAAACTATCATGAACGGTTGCTTATCACAATAGGTTTTGTGAAAGTGTCTAGAGATATTATGAAGTCTATTGAATTTCTGAAAATTCTTGATAGTTTTCTAAGATCGAGTAGATGCATATTAGTCTTTTGAAATTAAGCTTGAAAAAGAAAAAGAAAAAGAAAAAATAGTTTCTTCTGTAGAGCAACTAATCCAAGAGGATGTACTGGCTTGGGTTTTTGCAAAATGTAACTCCCATGTTTTAATCATTATCAGTTTCTAATCTTAATATTATTATCTAATTTTCGTGAATTTAAGATTCAAAGCGAACTAAAAGCATATCAGGAAACAGACCTGACTCGAGGCATATTAGTGTAGCATAATAAAATGAAATGACAAAAAAAGAGTATGGTCACATGTACAACAAGGACTATTCATGCCCCATCTTCTAGCAAGAAAGGAAATAATTTGAGTTTCCTTCAAACAATTCGTCATCTTTGCTAGATTTATTCAATGTTAGGATAAAGACCAATTAGCTTTGATGGACTTTAGGCTAATAATCATGACATTCAATTTGTCTCGAAAGAGAAAAACCCCTAATGAAGTCTTAAATCTAATCTTATTTTAATCATATATCCATCTGTTTTATTTTTCAATGGGAGACTAAAGCCCTTTTTGTCTTTGTACTTCTTTTCTGTCCTTCTTAACATGAGTGCTTGCAAGTCAGATTCTAGCCATAATTATTTTCACCTTAACTCATATCCGGTGAGGATCGAATCAAGAGTATGAACTTAGAGATCAACTATCACAATTTTCATTTTGAACTTGTCTCGCAGCACGAGTTAAACCTTTCACAATCATCACCAATTATATAGTAAATCATGTCTCGATAAACTGAAGTACCCACCAAGCTTTAGAGCTTCTAACTTGCTTCCACCATAAGCCGACTTAATATCATAGCAAGCACCCATCATATGTTATGAGCCATTTGCATGCTTGGATTATAATGTCCACTCCATGAGTGTACTGTATGTGGCCCAAGAGTCTCCTCCATCGGCTCTGAAACCATTTGTTGGGACAAATTCTCATTAGTTTTGATAGATATTAGGCTAATAATTATGAAACTCACTTTGACTCAAAAAGAGAAATTCCTAGTGGAGTATATTGAGTTCAGTCTTATTTAATCATATATCCATCTCTTTCATTTTCCAATGTGACTAAAACAACATCCCTTGCCTTTGTACTTTTTTTCTTTTTCATAACTTGAGTGCTTTTGACCCGAATTCGAATCACAATCTTAAACATTCGAGGGCAGCAAGAATTTGGGAGCAACTGGGTCTGGAAAAGAGCTAGGGGAAACAGTGATTTTGAAAGCTAGGGGGCAAGGGAAAGCAGTGGGAAATTTTAGTGGGGCAATGTCTCTTGTTACAGAACTTCATCGTTCCCACAATGTCCCCATTAATTGTTTTCTGTTCGGTTCAATGTTTTGTCGAAAATGATCGGGTCATCTACCCGTGAAGATTGGCGGTTCGGTTTTCTATGGTCCGATCTTTAGTTCGCAAGGTTCAAATAGTAGAATAATAATATATTTTTACTCATCCAAAAATTTGTAGAAAGAACTCTTAGCTAGTGAAATATTATGAAAATATTATCTTTTCCACGTGACACGTGTTTGAGTTCTGAAAAAAAAAAAAACATTTTTACTAAAACTTTAAATGGTAAGCTCATTCATTTCTATAAACCACGGTTCAGTTGAACCTGACACTTCACTCCGTTTTTAGTTGACCGGCTGGTATCCGCGGTCTTCAGCAATTTTCGGTTTCTTTGCTGAACTCGCCAAGTGACCAGTTTAGGTCGCACCCGGTCTGATTTTCAAAACACTGGTTCCCTTGAAAAAGAAAAGGAATTTCTTTCTACTTTTTAAAAGATAGTACAAACAATAATGACAAAGAAATGTTCCTATTGATGACTCGGATCAAGATTCGTGGGTTGCTCTCTATAGATTTTTTTGCAGCCTTCTCTCCAAATAGAAATCATTACTCTTTTTACCTGTTGCTTCATTTATTTGGCCAATGTATTCATCCATTCTCTTTTTATTGAGTAAATATACTTATATTTATTCATTTTTGGAATTTCTCAGAAGGCTAAATTACAAAGTAATACCATAATCTTTGAAGTAACTTAACTTGTTGTTTACTTGACATCAGTGAAGCATTAAGGTATTAAAATTTGAATTACTGCCTCAAATTTAAGATGATTGCTGAAATCTATTAGCATCCAAATTGCAGTTCACTTCCTCAAGCGCATTTACGGAAACCACACATTGCGGAATTCTCCATGTTACCCGAACTTTCGCTTTAATTTAATGTGATTTTGATGATGAATTTGATGATTTGAGGTTTCTTAGCTTAAGGGTTTTGAGGCAGGATTTTTTGTTATATTAGAAAACATATTTTGACTAATAAGTTTTAACATAGTTAAAGGGTGTAAATAGAGCCAACACCACTCTATCTTTGTTGTTTTCCCCCCTTTTTTGAAATATAAATCATAGTATGATACTAAGTAAAATTTAAACCTCACACCGCTTGTTCACTACAAAGAGATTTTACTACTGTACTAAAGTGACACTTATGAATACCACTGTATCTGTATCCGCTCCATTTAAACAACAGGTACTTATCAGACGGCTATTAAGTAGAATCGAATATTAATTGTTACTATTCTTCTCCTCTATGCGAATACAAAGCAAACTCAGATAAATTTCAAATATCCATAAACAACCATGCTTTTTTTTCTTAGAATATTGTTATTGAGCTAACATCTCATTCGTAAAACTGAGTTTGTGAGAGGGAAAAGCCGTGAGATCAACAGTTCAAGATTTCCCAACTCTCTCTCATGTGTGACGGCACAGGAGCAAGCAATTCAAGCTTATCAATCTTTGATAAATCGAGATTCGATGATGATGATGATAACGACGACGATGACTCCAACTGCTGCAGAGCACTGGATATGTTTGGCAGAATCGTCTGTCTGCAGTGAAGATGCAAGCGCGGTTGAGTATCAGAGACACTGCCACCTTCTGATTGAAGGCCAAATGGAAGCTTTTCGTGCTTGAATTCGCGGTGCAAGCAGGGCATGGGCTCCCAATTTTTGTGCGCTTTCCAGCCGTACTTGAAGTCTCCGACAATTGGAGTTCCTAGAGCTTCAGCACAGTGGACTCGGAGCTTCATTTTCAGGAATTGGCAACGAAGAAAAGAAAAGAAGTTATCAGGAACAATTTGCAATTAAAGCCGACAATTTACACTTAAATGCATCATTGCAGCTTACTGATAAGATTCAACTGAAGTACCTGATGCTTCCTTCCAGTTAACGGGTAAAGCTCTAGCCAGGAGTACCCTGCAAAAGAAGCAAAGTAGTTACAGAAACAGATTTGCGAATTTCTTAATAAATGGATAAATAATTCAATGAATAGCTAAAACTAGTTGTCCCCTAATTTTTTTTTCAATCAAAACAGGGTTAGCCACAAAGTTTTTATGTCAGTAAGGCTCATGGATGTTAACTGAAGTTCCATTAATTCTGTGAGCGTGCCAATGTCCTATGCAGTACAGATATCAGTGGGGAAGTTGCGATAAAGCCTCAAACAATTGATGGATAAGACATGAGGAGACCGACTTAAATCACTCAACCTCAAGAACAACCTCCAAAATCGAATTATATCAAATAACGAGTCGAGAAGACAAAGGGAAGATAATTTGTCATTGGCTCTTTATTCTTGTTAAGTTTTATGTCCCAAATGATTGATATAGTTCAAACAAAATAGATGAGTTAAATTATCCAGTTCAAAGTGTATAATAGAAAAAAGGAACATAATACTGTTTGCAAATGTATCTTGAGAAATTTCAGATTTATGTTTTTCATGTTTTATTACCTCCATTTATGCTCTTAACTGTCTGCTGCAGTGGTATTATCCATAAATCTAGTAGTTTTCACCACCCATCGAAACTATTATTTGTTATGGTTGTATCATGTGGTAATCTACATATGCTTGTCCACTTAGTGTTGAGAATCAGATGCCATAAACTTGTTCTTTTTCCCAGGTAGCGAAAACTTACATACTTTCTGAGTTTGCAAGTCAATTAAAGATTAACTTTTCCATGATATCAGATTATTAACATTGCAGGTGAACTTTATTATAATAGGTAGGTCGGTAGTATATTTACTCAATGAGAATAAATATTTCCATGTCCGTCCATAGACCTTGCTTTGTATTACTACCTGCCAATTAGTCATCTAGGCATCATGGCAAAATCCTCTCTTGCCTTAGTTGCCTCTACAGAGAATTTGGTACCAAACGGAGATGGTAGAGGGTTGTGTCAGGCGGTCATAAAAATTTGGTCTGTACTTACCATAGAGCTTCTCAACTTTCGAGTTGTCCTCCATAATTGAAACCCTTACCCTTTTGACGAAAAAAGACTTGAATAATGAAGAAAGAAGTCCTGAGCTAAATTATATGACTAACCATGAGCAGATCTTATAACTTTATATTCAGTTAACGCATGCTGTGAGGATCTGGATTCATCTCTAGCAATTGTGATCCTGTCAGATTTCCCATCTTCCAATACAATCTGGAACAAAAGAAATTAGATATTATTTGGATGGACAAATATGAAGCAACATGTCAATAAATCATTAAATTCTGCTATCTACACAATCCAAAAGAAAAATTAATAGACTAACCAAGAAGCATCACAAAGTAATGAAGCAAGCCCAGGTTCAATAACCTTAAAATATTTGGTGAAAAGCTAGATAGTTTTAAACTAAAAAAAGATAGAGCATTTAACATTAAAAAAGAATGCCCAATATGGCCCATATTTGTCTTATTTTTCAACTGAAGATTTAATCCAGTAACCAGTACTAGTCAAAGCAGCATCTTGTTACAGTTCACGGTGCATGATGTAAGAAGCACCAGCTTGAAAACAATAAACAGGGAATTACAGACTCTTTCTTCCATCATATGTATTTTATCATATATTTTCTTTACAGCTTCATAAGTGCTGTATGGTTTTAATGCCAATGCCTGGATTGTATAGTTTAGTCAGCCATGTATTGCTATTATCGTCTTGCTATTATCCTGGAGCTTCTAATTTGGAGCTTTTCAAAGTGACAACAATATCTTGTTTTTCCTAGATACAAGCTTGATTGTGAAATAAATTTCAATGAAGTGGCAATGCCATCAATTCTCTCCCTGATCTAGAAACCCCATTACACATTATATTATTGCAACTAGTAACTAAAGCAAGTGGAATCAACCCATTGCCATTTTAATACAAGACCAAGTGAAAGGATATAGCCATTTGAACTTTTACTTGTCATAAATAAACTATGCAAAACTAGAAAGCATACTATTTGCAATTGCTTTTTCATGCATTAAAAAAAAAATTTCTATGGCAAATCAAAACCGGTAATGGGTAGACCGTAGACAAACTGAAAACAAGTCAACCTTTACAAGAGGGACAGATATTAGTCCACTTGAACGCCTTGGAGTTCCAATTACAAGTGCCCAGTACTTCTTGTGCAAAGCTCTTTGAACATTGTCGATGCCCTTCAACCAAAATTATCAGTAAGAGAGGTTAAGATTATACAGTAACATACTGTTAAGCCAAAAGATTGAAACTCATCATGAACTCAACTAGTTTCCCAAGAAATGCAAGATATACAACTTACATTGAGTACAAGTCCAGTAGTTTTTTCACGAAAAATGGAATGCAGAACAGAAGCGCTGGTTTGGGTCCTTCCCAGCACTAGAATGCCACTGCTTTCCCTGTCGAGCCTGTGTACCTAATATAACTAAAGACTTGATCATGATATTTAATAGAATTAGGAATTTGCCTACAAATGTGAACTAAAAGTTTGTTGCAAAATTTCTACTGAAATTCACAAATATTCATAATCAGCTTAAAAGGGTCAAGGTGATGTTAGTTTGGTTTTTGAGTAGAACTCATGTAAAATGCAAGCTGATATATGTTAAGATACGGGTAGATTCAAATCCAAATAAGATCTAATAAGAAGAAGAATTGAAATGCGACCAGATTTAAGTCTTCTGTTGTGTCTATTCAAGTCATGTACTACCCACTACATCAATTGAAATATCTGATGAATGTGAAAGAGTTGTATATAAGAAAGTAATAAATCTGAATGCTTAAATAATCAAAATATTAATTTAATTGCAAAGAGGAATTTATCCAAGGAGTTCCTAATAATTTACAAGGACTTCCATGTTTAATCAAACCCATATTGATTTTGTCACCAATCTTTTCTAGTATTTACACAATAGCAACAACAATATCTGATCAAAGATTTTGTCCCAAATCTTTGGGTCAATTACATGAATTCATTTCCCATTGAGCTATTTTAAGGCCCACCAGCAACAAGAAAGCCTTTCATCTCAAATATTGTATTAATGGCCATCTCTTCTCTTAAATTATCAAGAAGCTTATCCTTTCTACTATCTAGTGTCATGATCATCTAGGTCTACCCCAATCCTCACCACTCCTTCAACTTTGACCCTGTCACTTTTAATTGGTCTCCATTACACATGTCCAAAACAATCCTCCTAATTTTCTCTTATTTTATTATCAAATGGACTCTGTTAAAATATAAATACCTGAACCCGCATCTTAATTTTGGAGTTTTGATGCACTGATAGGGATTTTAATATAGTATCAGAGCACCTAGATTCAAATCTCACTGGGCGGGCATTAAAAAAGCAGATTTATAATTAAAATATTGCTAGCACAAAAACTCAGCTTTCGGCTCATAAAAAGGGCCCTCGACCTGCGAAGGTGTCGTAAAATATAAATACTTCAACCCTCAACTTCACTTTGAAGTTTTGGTGTAGCGACAGGGACTTTAATAGACTCAACTATAACTTCTTGAGGAAGCTCATTATTGGTCCCGAGATGATACCAATTGTAGGATCTAAAATATACGTCAACACTCAAACAAAGATATTAGCATTAAATATAAATAACTTGCATAAAAAGAAATTAAATCACAGAAAAGAAAGTAAACGCAAACACAAGTGATTTATCCTGATTCGGTCCTCTTGACCTATATCCAGTCCCCAAGCCACCCGCTTGAGATTTTCCTTTAACTTTTAATTTTGTACACCCAAAATCAATACCTTGTATACCACTTGACAAAATCTCCTTTACCAAATGTATACAACTCTTCTTACAAACCAAGAAGACAACCCCTTATACAGCCTCTCTTCAACCCGAAGACGCTCTTGTACAATCTTTCTCTTTGAGTGATTACAAACAATCTTATAAACCTTGAATCTGTATGTGATTGTGGACAAGGTCTCTTATAGGTGGACTTTCAGAATTCTTCACAATAAGTAGAAATTGGTGAAGAAACAAAAAGAGGAAACAGTTTTCTGAAAAACAAATTTTTGAACAGAGTTTTTGGGCAGAGAACTTGTATTTTTAATTGGTGTGTTTAGCCTAGGACAACATCCCTATTTATAGCTGAAATCTATGGTCAGTTAGGATAATTATCAGGACAAATTTGAATATTAAAACGTTGGATAAAACATCAGAAATCAGAAACTGTCTAACAGTCAAAAACTATCATTAGTCGACTTGGGGTTGGGGGTTAGTCGACTAAGGTATTGATTTTTGCCTGGACTAGTCGACTTATAAAGAAGGCAAGTCGACTATAAAAGGTCTGATACAAAAGACATGTTTCTGGAAACTGAAGTTAGTCGACTAGCAGATAATATTAGTACACTAAGTATTAGTTGACTAATAAAATTGATAAGTCAACTAACAATGTTAACTGTCAAGAAACAGAGAGTTGCTAATTTTTCAGGACAGAAGTTAGTCGACTACAGGAAATCTCAAGTCGACTACATGATGTATAAGTCAACTAATAAAGTGTATAAGTTGACTAATAAGGCTTATGATGTGTGTGTGTTCAAGACTTTTAACATTCTAATAAACAAAATAATACACATTTATAGCCATCATCCTTGAGAAGTCTTGAGCATGTAGACCTCTTGTATAAGCTTGTGAGATCGAGCTTCAATGAAATGACTTCACAAATGTACCATCAAAATCAAGTTCCAACACTCATATTTTTTTTCCAGATTTTATACAAGAAGGAACATAACAATTGAGTATGGACCAAAATGGCTCATCCCGTGTTTTTGAATGAATAGTTGGTTATAATTGCGATAATTTCTGATATGCATTTTTGCACATCTAGTTTCTGTTGGCCCAGAGGCCTTCTACTCTAGTTTTGATGATGATTAACTCATGTAGTTATGTTTACTAATAATCTTGTGATGTTTAGTTTCAGATCTCTAATCAAGATATTAGTAAGTGATTAGCTTCAACAAGATATTTTGGAAGCTTTCACATAGTGATTCAAGAGTCCGAGCGTCAAAGATCATATATAGCACTCGTTGGAGTCAAGCTCGGTGGATCATGGTTTGGATCGAGTCGACTTGAAGATGGAGTTCGTCAAGAAGACCTCGGTACATAGTTTAGTTTAGTGTTTAGATCTATTTGTAAAGACTAGATAGCGTGGTATGCTCAAGTTCACAATACACACAAGTGTTTCTTGTTTTCATGTTTATTGGTTTTTCAGTTTTGGTTTAACCGATCTTGGTTTTCATGAATAGATAGATTCAAAACAAGTTTACATTGGTTTAATGCATATTAGATGTGTTCTATATACATGCATGCTTCATATCTTACACAAACTTATTTTGATATGCCTATTCATGAGTTTTGATGTTTTGGTATTTTAACAAAACATATTTTCGTATTTAAAGTCAAAAACATGGATATATATATGTTTCATGTATATTGGACTTAGGTCCATATGCAACATACTTCAAAGTGTTTAAGTATCATGTTTTTGTATTTGGATGAGTTTTGGACAAAACAAATTTTCATTTGAAAAATCCAAATTTGGAAAAATACGGATTTTGGTTTTCGGCAATATTTCCATAACACAAAAATGGTTCAAAAAGTTTGAAATTTGTGTTGAAATACACAAGTTTGTATTTCAATGTATTATGCTAAAACTATTTTTGTAGATTTTTAGAATATTTATGGGATTTTTTAGAATAATAAAAACCTAAGTTTTCTATCCCAAATAGCAGCCTGTCAGGCTCTAGCGGTCGACCGGGCCGGTCGACCGGACCCAGAGTCGGTCGACCGGACCGGTCGACCGACGTGCACAAAACGTGCACGCTTGGCTAGCCACTTAGGCCGGTCGACCGAGCGGTCGACCGACTACAAGTACCCCACTCTCGGGTGGGGGCGGTCGACCGTTAGGCTTGGTCGGTCGACCGAGCGGTCGACCGGCCAGAGAGCAAATTGCTCTTTGGATTGGGACGGTCGACCGGGCGGTCGACCGAAGCTCCAACGGTCAAAAATTTGACCGTTGGCGGTCGACCGGCCGACCGGGCCGGTCGACCGCCAGACGTCAGAGCTGACAAATCAGCCCAACGGCTAGTTTATTTGGAGGCCTTTATATACCCCATCTCTTTAGGGTTTTTGCTAAGAATTTTAAGGGAAAAATTTTCATACTTTCAAGTGTTTATTTACAAGTTTCAAAAGTGTTTGACTTTAAAAGATTTGATCTTTGGTTTGTTTTATAGGTTTGGAAAATCATTTTGAAAAGGAAATTCTTTGGGAATTGATTTGATCTTCATTATCTATTCTATCTAGAGTTTTCCCAATAGTTTTCTTTGAGTTTTTGATTTTCAAACTCTTTGTTTTTCACACTTGAGCCATATCACTCTATCCTATCTATAGGATCTTTTATTTGTGGGAAATTTGTTTGTGGTTGAAATAGACCACCTTGTTGTAACCCACCTTGACTTGTTGTATCCCTCTTGGGTTGAGGTTGATTTGGAGTGGTGGTTAGCTCCCTCTTTGGTAGAGCTTGAGGTTATGGTTTGCTCCCTCTAGTGCGAGGTGGAGTTGGTGTTGGAATCCCTCAAGAGTGAGGTGGATTGTGAAATAATTTTGAAGAAAAATGAAAACTTGTCTTCAAAACTTGTTTGTGTTATAAAAGAGAATGATTCTTTGAAAATAAAAATTGCTTCAATTTCAAAGGATTTAGAAGTTTGTTTAAAGAAAAATGAATCTTTGAAAATTGATATTGATTCACATGTTTGCCATGCTAGTGTAGCTTCACCTAACTTACCTATTGCATACCCCTCTTCTTCTTTAATTGAAAATGATATAAAATTGATAAAGAAGAATATGGATTGTTTGGGCTCCACTTTGAGCCATTGTGTTTTGAGTCATACACGTTTGGAATCTTTGTTTCGAAAGAAACAAGTTCCATCTATGCATGCACACCCTTCACGGCATACACATGCTCCTCACGATCACAAACATAACACGTTGTATGCTCATGTGTACACTTGTACACATTGTGGACGTAAGGGCCATCTTGCTAAATTTTGCTATGATAAAGTTCATGATTCAAATTTAGCAACTAAGTTTGTTTGGGTTAGGAAAGGGACTAACCCCAATGGACCCAAAAGAGTATGGGTACCAAAGACCACCCCTATTGTATTTGATGTAGGTGTGGGCTCTCGCATGATGTGAGAGTAATGGTGCCTTGAGGTGGATGCGTTCCGAGCTTAAAGAGGACTATTTGGATGCATCACTTTCAAGGAGAGTTTTGATGGGAGGACCACCTTGGTTTGGAGAACTAGAGAAGTGCCTTTATCGGTTTTGATATCGATCTCTAACTCCCGTTTATATTTACATGCTTTTCACATTATTGAGTTTTAGCATGTTTTGATTAGTATGTTAAATGCCATGATTATTAGATTATTGACATGCATGTATAGCATTTGAGATCACCCATGTTTATATGGACCCCATATGTAGTGTTCTCACCATTGTTTAGCTATTATGTATATCATAGTTCTAATAGCATGTGGATTTACATATTGATCGTATTTATGTTCATCATGTTGATTTATGTCTCATTTCATACTTCATAATTTGATTACATGTTTGAATGTTAGTTTTCATTAAAACTTGAATATATACTTGTACATCTAGTGAGCCTCAAATAGACTTCTATATGTTTGTGCTTAAATGCTCATTTGTGCTTGTTAAATGTACTAGTATAGCCTAGATTTGATGATTCATATATTTGACTTGTATTCCCCATCTTGGACATGTTTTATGATCATGTGTTTTCACTTCATGTATATGTTTATTTTGCCAAACCTTAAGATATACATGTATATACCCCTTGAGTCATTTGCTTTTCATGCAAATCTTTATTATGGACTCAATTGTGTTTAGGGATATGTATGTATACTTCTTATTTTGTCAAAACATACATATGCCTTGAAGATTAAATTGTTTTGATGATTTTCATGTTTTAAGGAATTTTCATAGTTGAGCTTAATTGACTAGTTTCATGATAATGTATTTCACATATTCCTTGTACACTCACATCATTTTTGTTTACTCATGATTTGTTTTCATGAGACTATGATATGGGCTTTATTGATTTCGAGTGTTTGGTGATCATGTGATCTACATGTTTTTTCATGAAAAACATTTTCTTTTTATTCTTTACTTAAAGGATTTCGTACTAGTTTATAAAGTTTTTCATATAACTGTTCATATTCTTCGCTTTGGTAGAGTTTTTCAGACATACTATATTTTCAAACCTATTTTTGAAAACCCCTACCCATTGAAGGGCGGTTGGTTGGGCGACCATGCCTTGTATGTTCATATTGAAAATCATTTTAAACATGTGCATGAAATGGGTGAAAAAGATTATGAGATATACACTTGATATTATTGTTGTTTCAATTTGTATCATTGGATCTTTTCAATTGGTATCAATATTGACATTTTTTTGTATACTCATATATATGTTTTATTTGTGCTCAAGGATATCACAAATTTTAGTTTTGCAAAATCAAGCTTAACATAACCCTAAAACTTGATTTTTAATGCATATCATATTTCAATTGATTAGTTTTCAATTGGTATTTATACAAGCTTATGCATCGTTTTATTTGGTATTTCATAAAGGGAGAGAAAATTCGTATTTTATCTTTCAATTGGTATTTGGTTTACCTTTGATTTTCATTCCCATACTTTATGATGAAAAATGATTGAAAAATGAATATTGATTTTAATTTGGTATCATATGCTCTTAATGAAAAATTATCTTCAATTGGTATCTATATATTTCAATTGGTATTATTGATCTATTCATTTCAATTGGTAAATTTAAATTGGTATCAAAATATTTTCTTTCAATTGGTATCAAGAAAGAATTGGTAATCAAGACTATCTATATATCTTCAGTTTGGTATCAAAATTTTGATTGGTTTCTTTGAAACTTGTTTTTAATGCCTCATTTACCTTCAATTGGCATTTCTTAAAATTTTTTTTATGTTCACTTTCAATTGGTATCATGATTCACTTATATTGATATTTTTTTCAATTAGTATCATGTTGGAAGAATATGTTTTATTGTTTACTTGGACCCCTTTGTTGATGATTGACAAAAGGGGGGAAGTATTTAGTATTTGAGCTTATATGCATGATTTTTATGATTTTTATTTGTTTATTTACAAAAAAGGGGAGAAGTATTTTGTTGTTTTGTTTTATACTTCTCTTATTGTTTTTGTTTTATTGATATCAAGAATTTTTATATATTGATTATCTTCTAATTGGTATCAAGAGCATTATTTAAAGAACTTGTTTATGTAAAAGAAGAAATAATTTATTTTGGTATTAAAAGCTTGTTTATGCATGTTGATGCATTTCATGTTTGACATCAAGAGCTTGTTTTATACATGTCTATGCATTTTCATGTTTAATATTCATTGCATATCTTATTGTTTATTGCTATGCATGAGTTAAGGGGGAGCTTCTTTGAAGCTTAACTTTAATCCATGCATATATAACTCCATGAGTTTTGTCATCATCAAAAAGGGGGAGATTGTTAGCCCAGAGGCCTTCCACTCTAGTTTTGATGATGATTAACTCATGTAGTTATGTTTACTAATAATCTTGTGATGTTTAGTTTCAGATCTCTAATCAAGATATTAGTAGGTGATTAGCTTCAACAAGATGTTTTGGAAGCTTTCACATGGTGATTCAAGAGCCCGAGCGTCAAAGATCATATATAGCACTCGTTGGAGTCAAGCTCGGTGGATCATGGTTTGGATCGAGTCGACTTGAAGACGGAGTTCGTCAAGAAGACCTCGGTACATAGTTTAGTTTAGTGTTTAAATCCATTTGTAAAGACTAGATAGTGTGGTATGCTCAAGTTCACAACACACACGTGTTTCTTGTTTTCATGTTTATTGGTTTTTGGTTTTGGTTTAACCGATCTTGGTTTTCATGAATAGATAGATTCAAAATGGTTTACATTGGTTTAATGTATATTAGATGTGTTCTATATACATGCATGCTTCATATCTTAGACAAACTTATTTTGATATGCCTATTCATGAGTTTTGATGTTTTGGTATTTTAACAAAACATATTTTCGTATTTAAAGTCAAAAACATGGATATATGTATATATGTTTCATGTATATTGGACTTAGGTCCATATGTAACATACTTCAAAGTGTTTAAGTAACATGTTTTTGTATTTGGATGAGTTTTGGACAAAACGAATTTTCATTTGAAAAATTCAAGTTTAGAAAAATACGGATTTTAGTTTTCGGCAATATTTCCATAACACAAAAATGGTTCAAAAAGTTTGAAATTTGTGTTGAAATTTTTCACACAAGTTTGTATTTCAATGTAATATGCTAAAACTTTTTTTGTGGATTTTTAGAATATTTATGGGCTTTTTTAGAATAATAAAACCTAAGTTTTCTGTCCCAAATAGCAGCCTGCCAGGCTCTGGCAGTCGACCGGGCCGGTCGACCAGACCCAGAGTCGGTCGACCAGACCGGTCGACCGACGTGCACAAAACGTGCACGCTTGGCTAGCCACTTGGGCCGGTCGACCGAGCGGTCGACCGACTGCAAGTACCCCACTCTCGGGTGGGGGCGGTCGACCGACCGGTCGACTGTTAGGCTTGGTCGGTCGACTGGCCAGAGAGCAAATTGCTCTCTGGATTGGGACGGTCGACCGGGCGGTCGACCGAAGCTCCAACGGTCAAAAATTTGACCGTTGGCGGTCGACCGGGCCGGTCGACCGCCAGCCGCCAGAGCTGACAAATCAGCCCAACGGCTAGTTTATTTGGAGGCCTTTATATACCCCATCTCTTTAGGGTTTTTGCTAAGAATTTTAAGGGAAAAATTTTCATACTTTCAAGTGTTTATTTACAAGTTTCAAAAGTGTTTTAGAGCTTTAAAAGATTTGATCTTTGGTTTGTTGTATAGGTTTGGAAAATCATTTTGAAAAGGAAATTCTTTGGGAATTGATTTGATCTTCATTATCTATTCTATCTAGAGTTTTCCCAATAGTTTTCTTTGAGTTTTTGATTTCCAAACTCTTTGTTTTCACACTTAAGCCATATCACTCTATCCTATCTATAGGATCTTTTATTTGTGGGAAATTTGTTTGTGGTTGAAATAGACCACCCTGTTGTAACCCTCATTGACTTGTTGTATCCCTCTTGGGTAGAGGTTGATTTGGAGTGGTGGTTAGCTCCCTCTTTGGTAGAGGTTGAGGTTGTGTTTGCTCCCTCTAGTGTGAGGTGGAGTTGGTGTTGGAATCCCTCAAGAGTGAGGTGGATTGTGGTTGTTTGGCTACGGGCCTACCCCTCTTGTATGAGGTGGTGTTTGTGTTGCCTCGGTGGAGGTTGTATTGGTTGAGAGAGGAGTTCGGTACTCCCGGTTGTATTTGCCCCAAAATCCTCGGTGGAGGTTCCCTGTGTGGGAGTCCTAGGTGGACAAGTTAGTGGATTCGAAATCCTTCTGGGTGAAGGCGGGACGTAGAGCTGGGTGCTCGAACCTCGAAACAAATCTTGTTGTTTGCGTTTGATCCATTGACTCTTACTCTCTCTCTATTACTTTGTGCCTTGCATCATTAATATTGTCATATCATAATTATATGCTTGGTTTGATTGTGTGTGCCTCACTTGTGCTTAACCACGAGAGCTTCATATAGCGCCTCAACTCTTATTCAGAGGAATCAAGAGGAGTTAGTCCAGAGCCCTTCACCGGGAATTCGGCTACACTCGTTGGTTGCATTAAGTGTGTTACAATTAGTTTTTAATTTCCGCATTTAGTTCATTAGATTAGCCTTATCACCTATTCACCCCCCCCCCTCTAGGTGATTTCAGTTTCTGACTTTCTATCAGAACTTAGCTTAAATTCTCTTTTGATGGGATGCAAAGAAAACTAGAGAGTGCTCTTGATCTCTTCTTGATAAGTGATATCTACCTCTCATCGGAAACATTTTGGCATCGAATCTGACGAGAAAAATACAAGGAACCCACATGGTTTCTATTAGATTTTCTTATGGGCATGCCACTTACCTTAATGACCACGAAAGAAAAAAAAATGGAGGGGGTATAGGGCTGACTTAAATAATTTCTTATATCTAGTTGTGGTGGTTGCATGAAATAATTAGTTAGCACAGAGAATTAAGTTATGACATTCAGAAATTATATATATGACTGCTTCCCTGGTAAAAGAGAATATCCTGTATTAAGCATATGAAGGGTGATCCCTGAATCAGTGTAATACTACTCAGTAATCAAACTCACCAGTCGAGGTGGTTCTGAATAGTCAAATTTCAAGGAGACAGCACCTAATGTATCCACACTGTGTTTGATGCCAACACCGCCCTGCATGACAATAATTATCGGATATAAGTTCTCCAAAAGAAGCTGCATAGGAACAAAAAATCTGAAGTAATTACCTGCACAGGCATTCCCGGAGGCTTATTGATCACAATGATTGCTGGATCCTGATTTTAATTAGAATGGTTAATCTTATTATGGTCATGAAAAAACAAAAGGATAGAAAGCAAGTGAGCTTTGAAAACCTTATACAATACAAGGCTCTGGATAAAGTTAAGTTCAATCTCATTGCTGGAGCAATCTTTAGTTTCAGCTATAGGCTTTTGGACGGTAATAGGTAGAAGGATGACATCCCCTGAAACCAGTGTATCTTTTGCTGAGACCTTCCAATAAATAATAAAGTCAAAAGACAATATTATGACGAAATAAATCAAGCTTAATACCGTGACAATTTGATAGCAGATAAATATAGCTCAAATTAAGAACAGTATGCAATTACTCGTTTAGGTTTGTTTTGCTTGGCTTCAGCTTCTGCACAAGATCCTGTTAAATCACCCAGCTCCTTACGAACCTGTTGCAATGTAAGCATTAGCAAGAAAGACCAGAGAGGAACCGATAAATTTTAGATAAAATACAGAAAATCCAAAACATCTGACAAACAATAGCCGCTATGTTAAATTGATAATCTATAATGTTCATAAACCACAAGAGGAAACATTTTCATGATAAACATTGAAATATAACCTTTAAACTAACCCTAAACAGTCCTCTTATATTGGCAATCTGAGTTCAACATATGAAACCCGGTGAAAGGCCAAAAAGACAAGATTCAGCCATTTAAGCCCGAAATAGCTGAATGCAATATACTTACAAATAGCGCAAAGTACTTAAATTTGTACCCATATATCATACATTTTAAAAATTTTGTTACATGGGAATTAGCAATACTGTGTATTAAGCCTACTAATAGTCAAATGACTAGAATATACAAGTAAGCACTAAAACCATCCTACAATAAGATCTATGATATATGTCAGAAACGATATATCATTAATCTAGTAAGTGATTAGAAATCTAATTTGATTTCGTATGACAATCAATGACGTGAAACTAAGAACACTTACACTACTCCAATAAATAAAACACCATGTCTCTATACACAGAATGTTAGATCTGAGGGGATCTATACATTCAAGACTAATAACCTGATAGCCAATACTTATTCAAGCAAAGAAAATCTATAATCTAGCTCAAAGGTTCTGTTACGCATTTCAACAAACAGATGGGGCGCCAAAATTCAAAAACTCACCTGTCTCAATCGAAAGAGCTTCTGAACAAGAGACACGGGCAGATGAGGGCAGCAGCGGCGGACCCACTTCAGAGCCGTAATGGGTTCTCCTTTCCCCGTCGAAATTCGGCCCACGATCTCCCTCCCGATTGAAGAGGCGTCCATTTGAGGCGTGAACGGAGGCAAAGTGACCCATTTCTTGAAATCATCTTTGTTCGTCCTCTGTTCTCGCTCGCGGGCTATTGAAGTGCAGCAAGAAGAGCAATGGACTGTAGATCGCAAAAATTGAGGGGTCGATGAGAGAGTTTTTGTTGGGGCCGAGAGCGGGCGCCTGTAGAGATGGAGTCTGGCGCTGGCCATTGTCATTGGTTTAAATGAACCGCCCATTTGTAAACTTAGACGAGGGGTTCGTTTCGAGTCTTATGCTCGAGTTAAAGAAAAATCCTTTTTCATATTGGCCCCTATGTGCTATCATTTGGACAAGAATAATTGGGTTTCCCGTGCATTGCATCAATACATAAATGAGTAAAATAGATGGGGTAAGAAAAATATTGTTCTAGGTCTAATTGTGACTCGAGAATGTCAGATAATCAAATTTATTTACAACCATGTAGTGGACAGTTTTCGAACTTTTCAAGATCATGATACGTGTACATCCAGCCTTAAACAAGCGCATGACACGTGACCGCTTTCAGAACTCCTGAACAGGAGCCCTCATCCAATTCAAACTCCAAGCGGCTCAGGTAGTTTGAAGGAAAAGATAAATTTGATTACGAGTATCTCTATCTCTAAACCAAATCTTTATTTGAACTCGATAGCTACAGCTCAGAAATAGAATGACCACATTTACAACTGGACGCAGATTACCAAATTAAGATGAACAGTCGTTCAACCAATCCAAATCAAGATGTTCGGCTCGAACCGCCTCGGAAATAAGCAGTTAAATATTTAAATAGAGTTGGGCTTTGCAGGTTTATCCAAAAGACACTATTTATATAAATAGTAGATCCCTTCCAATATGAAAGGGACGATAAATGGAGCCCAAAAACCCTGGCACACCAGAAAAATACCATTGTAATCATCCGCGTTATAGTGAAATATCTCTCTCTGTGGTTTTTCCCTTGGGTTTTCCAAGTAAATCCTCTGTGTTTATATTAGTTTTTCTGAGTTTTGCTTTACCCATCTCCATAATTTTGATGCGTGGATAAATTTCACAGAAATTACTCACTGCATTTGGTGATTTCATTGAGATCCTTGAGTCTACACTCTTAAAATCTCTCCATCCAATACTCTGATCTTTCCTCAAAACAATCTCGCACAACCGATATGGCTCCATTAACGAAGAACATTTCCCAGGCTATAGCCGTTGCCCCCACCGCTCTGAAAGGAAAGGCGAAATCTATCAAAATCGTCGAGCTTGCGAGTCATCAAACCAACTTATCCAACATCTATATCCATGACGGTGAATATTCCACTCTTCCTCGCCACGTCGCGGGTGTTCGGGCTGCTGAACTCGACCCCAGCACACCAGCGAGCAACTCCTCCCGGTGATTTTTGGCCTGCAGAAGCTGATGGAGGATCAACAAGTTGAGATGATTTGACTCAACGAGACGACTGCTCTTGAAAAAGTCGCAGCGACTCGTGTCAAGACGCGACTACTTAAACAAGTCGATGCACTGCGAAAAGTCTTAGTCTTCCCATACTGCCGAAGAAAGAGATATGTGGCGCCCCGGTCCCGCGGGTACGGAGACGCCACTGCGACGTATATACGTAGGTCAGAAATACCCTCACGTATATACGCTAAGCATCAGTACAGGCAAGAATCAGAGTACGGAAACACAGTGGTAATATACATTCCAATAGAAAAGTACAAGTACATGGTCATCACAGAGAGTGATAACAATATTACAGGAATATTACATCACCAGGAAATACAAAGTACAATACATGAAGAGATATACAAAATAAAAGCTAAGAGGTGCTCACGATACAGCAAGAGGGCCTCGAGAGCCAAACAGGAGGGGAACTGGGAGGAAGAGCTGCGGCGATGATCCAAGCTTCTGCTGCACTCCGATCGTCACAGAAGGATCCGCTGCGCACTCTGATCAGCTACAACAGGGTCACTAAGGTCCAGACACCAGGATCTGGACATGAGAATCCAGGGTTGTCAGATGCAACCCTGCGAGTACATATAGTAAAGCCAAGTGGCGTGCATAACAAGTACACGTGTACAAGAAAGGTGTACCGTGAATAGAAGCATTTATGAACATGAAATGAGACAGTGAGTAAACTAAAAGAAAATAAGTTATATAAGCCCACATTACTGATCCGTGAGATTAGTACGTTGAAGGAATAATCCAAATAAGGAAACCCTCATATATATACCTTATACCTCACGTCACTGCAGTCTGAGTTTATATAATCTGACTTTACCTTCACAATAACATAATAATGAAACAGTATGGAAGCAATCAAGTAATCCAACAAGATAGTATATGTCTAAGTGGTGAGCAATATAGATCAAAAGTACAACTAGTCATATATCAGGAGTATGTTATTATTAAGTTATTAAGACTCATCTGATTTGTATACATCAGTATGTGTCCATTCCCACATACCTCAGCATACAGATATGAAAGTAAGTTATTGGAAACTGATGGAGATCGACGAACCATGCTTAGAATGGGTCCCGTATATGCCCGGGACAACGGTCAAGGAGTATCCGGTGCTGAGCCGGAACGTACCGCTAGGTACCGGGACTTATTCTATGCCCGAACAGGAATAGGATGTCACCGCTCCCACAGGAATAGGCCCAGGGGCTTATGGTACAATCGGCAAGCAGGGGAGTAGGGGTGCCAATACACCCCACGGAAGTGCCTGGTGGCCTCCAGGTTGAATCTAAGTATATGGCCGCACGACACTATAAGACCATCATAAACATGGAGACTATATCGGTAATCATCAGTTTCCCCCGTCCCGGTGTAAGTTGTCTAATTATTAGAATTGTCCAGTGATAGTGTCCACAGGGTGTTCATAGTAATCCTATATTCATGGTTATTCTATTACGGGGGTCAATAGGAGTATAGTATCAGGAGTAGTATCAGGAGCCTCCCTATTTCAAGGGTTCAAGTATACAGGAGTTCAGAAGTACAGGAGTTCAGGAGTACCAAATGTCTGGTAATAATATAATAATCATACCAAGTCCCCGTAAAAGTGATAGTCATGAATATGTCATATAATACAGGTATCAGGGGTGGTAGTGTCTGGTCAAGGGTCACGATGTCAAGTCAATGTACTTGTAGCATATCAAGTAAGGGTTAGCATGCGTCATATACCGGGGTCAGGATCAGGTGATAAGTAAGACATATATCAAGTACCGGTGCCATAAATCATGCATCAAGTATAACATGTCAAGTACCGGTGTAAATACCGTGTGCCGGTGTAAATACCGAGTGCCGGTGCAAATACCGAGTGCCGGTGTCATAAATCATATATCAAGTATAACATATCAAGTGTCGGTTAAATACCGAGTACAACATCATATATTAACTCCATAGCATGGTATCATGTACTAAAACTATGGTAGCAAGTGCTAGACATGTTAAAATATTCACATATCAATATCATGCTATAAATTAAAAGTAGTTATTTTTAAGTTTAATATAAAGCACTCGCCTGAAATCGGAATGAAATACTGGTTAAAAATCTGAGAAATTAGCGAACCGTACGAGCAAGCTACTAGCCCATAGTTATATATTAAAATATATAAATATAAATATTTATATAATTATTAGAGAGGGAATGAAAGAGGAGAGAGAGAGAGGAGAGAGAAAGTTGTAGGAAGGAGAGAGAGAGAATATGGTATTTTTAGAAATAAATTAGGAATTAAAAGGGCAGGGGTATTGAGTGTAATTATAGGGAAGTAATTTGAGAATGAGGGGATGGATATTTTAGGGAGTGAGGAAATGTGTGTTTATTTTAGCGAAAAGAAAGAGAAAAGAAAGAAAAGAAGAAAGAAAGAAGGAAAAGAAATGGAGGGCGGAGGCCGACGGCCTGGCCGCAAGCGGCGGCCTGGGCGGCGGCGCCGCCGCCGGAAGGTGGCCGACGAGGAGGGGGCGGCGGCCTAGGGCCCGGGGAGAAGGGTGGTGGTTGTTATGGGTTGTTGTTTGAGTTGTTGAAGGAGGTGGTCGGTGGTGGTTGAAGGTGGTGGTTGGTGGTGATTGGTGGTGTTAGAGGAGGAGGAGGAGGTGATGTTGGGGTGGTTGGAATGGTGAATTTGATGGAGGTGGTGGTGAATTTTGGAGGAGGAAGGGAGGTAGTGGTGCTGGGTTATGGTGAAATTGGAGGTGGTGGATGGTTGATGGAGGTTGAAGGAGGTGGTGGAGTGAGAGGGTGTGTGGGGGAGTGGATGGCCGGCCTAGAGGCGACCGGCGGTGGTGGTGGTGATGGTGGAGGCGACGGCCATGGAGAGGAGGAGATGGGTTGGTGTTTGGTGTTTTGTTTACTTGAAGGTGTTAAAGTGAAATTGGAATGAAAAGGAAAGGAAAATGGAGGTTTAATAGAGAAGGAAAGGGAATTGAAATGATGAATTTTGGGGGGAAGAGAGGCTGCAGGTGGCTGAGGCATGCTGCAGGCGGCTGGGTTGTTGCGGGCGGCGGGAGTATGGAGTAGGTCAGGGGAAAGTCAAAGGGAAAGAAAGAAAAAGAAAGAAAATGAAAGAAAATTAAAGAAAGGAGAAAATTTAAGAAAAAAGAAAAGAAAATAGTATAAAAATTTTATTATTAATTAATTTATTTATTAGAATATCTGAAAATATAAATTAGGGGAGTAAAGAAGGAAAAAGTAAGAAAAGAAATCGTCGGTAAAAATATTATTATTTTAATAGAGCAAAAATTTGACTGTTTCAGAAATGTTCCAAAAAATTCTCAAAAATAGCAAATATTATTTTAAGATACTCAGTTAAATCAGATTTAAGAAATTCTATGTGGTCTTCAAATTAAAAATCCTGAAATCTTCCGGCGATACCGACCGACTCCAGAATCGGTCAAATTTTGATAAATTTAGAAAGATCTCAAAAAATGTTTTTAGATAGAAAATAAATTCTAAGAAGTAACGTAAAAGCCATTTTTGAAAATTTAGTCCCGTTTGAAAACTAAAAATCTGGGAATCAGTCAGCGATGCCGACCGACACTGGTTTTGGAGATTTTGCACAAAAATTCTGAAAAATTTCAGAAAATCATGAAAATCCTAAAATAATAGAAAACAATCTCTAGAACTGAAATCAGTCAAATCAGACTGCCATAAAGATTAAATCAGGCTACAGGCTAGTATCGGGTTCTCGGTCCGGGTCAGGGCTTACTTTAGATCTGAGAATTCAGATCCGATACAAAAAATATGAGAAATCACAACTTAAAAACAAATACCGGAAGAAAATTGTAATAGTAGGGTCGAAAAAGTCAGGACACGCATCTGGGTACGTATCCCGGGAATGGGGTGCTACAAGATCAGACTCTCTCGTCACCATAGCATAATCGAAAATTCGTGCACTCCACCAGCAATTCAAGATGCAACCAGTCGGAGACCCGATATGATGATGAGCGCTCTGAGGACTTAGAGCGTCCCCAAACCCGAAGTTCCCTCGCATAGACGATATCACAGATCTAGTCCAGAAGCGACTCAATCAAATAAGCTAGCAGTTTTCGAAAGGAATGGAACACAACGGCTGAGATCCTTTGACTCACCACTGTAGGGGAAATCATTACACTCTGTTTCCCAAGAAAGTTTGAGATGCCCACCTTCGATCGCTACTTGGGAACCTCCGACCCCCTCCTACATCTTCACCAGTTTCAGGACAAAATGGCGGTCTATACTCACGACGGCCTCCTCCTCTGTCGAGCGTTCCCTTTCAGCCTCAAGAGAACCACCTATCACTAGTTCTACTCTCTCCCAAAGAACTCACTTCGGAGTTTCGATAAGGTGACCGACACATTTTACAACCAGTTCGCCTCTCAGAGAGAGTTCCAAAGGAACAACAACCACCGTCTCACGGTCAAGATGAGATCTGGGGAGAGCCTGAAGAATTATGTCAACTACTTCCAGAGCCAGATGGCCCTGATATACAACTACAACAAAGACGTAGTCACCGCTGCCTTCACAGTGGGTTGCAAATCACCCATGATGAGAAGATTCGAATGGCAAGTACACCAATCATTTTCAAGTAATATAATAGTGAGTAGAGTATCGTTCCCACGAGGATTGTTGTTCAAGTACCAACTTAATCTTTTTTAGTTCTATTTGAATAATCAATTTAGTTGGAAGATGTTGTAACTAAACTATTACTAAAAAGATTTATTTTAATTATGAAAAGGACTAGGGTAATGATTTCGATAATTGTAATCAGATAAAATATTATGCTTGTGCTAATTCGTCCTATTCATGCTGACAATCGAAATTTCTTATCCTAATCAGTACTTTCTCTCAAATAATACCAATTCTATCTTCTAAATCTAGAATTCACAATCTTTTGATCTAGTAGGTTGCTAGTTCAAAGATGCATTAAGCGTGATAGATATTCCTACTTGATTGCACAACTATAATGTCTCAGCGTTTCGAGTTATGGTTGTTAATCCTAGAAGCTTTTGCTAAGTTATCTCCTCTCAGACTCTAACCTAGCCTTCTGATTAATCGTGAGCACCAATTATAACATAAAGCACAAGATTTAACAACTTAGTATATAAAAGATTTAAACTTTATAAAATACATAAGAGAATTTGCACAAAACATAATCTTATATCATCATTACAATATTGAAAGAGATCATGGAATAGAATAAATTAATAGGAAAGTAAAAGAAAGGTAAGAGAGCACTAATAAAGATGAAGCCTTGACGAAATTTCTATTGAAAGTACTATGAGATTTAATGGCTAACAACATAATTTTATTGATTTTTGCTCAAAATAAAAGAGAGAATAAAAATTGTATATTGTACAAGAGGCTTGGCGGCGTTTATATAGAACAAAGAGCAGTAGGACCCTAGTTGAATACAAAAATCTAAATTTCTTAATTTACACAAATTTTTTAGAAAATTTTAAATATAAGCACTGCTAAAGTTCGGCCAGCTAGCTGAAAATTCGACTGGCTGGTCGAACTTCTTACTGTATTGGCGCTCCGCTTTTTGACTCGTGTTGACCTTTGAGTTGGCATTCCTGTTGACTGGTCTACGGCTGCTTGGCCGAAATATACGGCTGGGTGGCCCAGCTCTTGGTACATTTCAGTCCCAGATTTTTATGAAATCTCTGATTTTGCGTGAAGTCACTGTTGAGATGTTCCATTCTGCTTCAGATATCTGGTTCTGCATTTCTTTTGTTCATTTGATATCGCCAATTTGTCAATTTTTGCTCTTTTTCTTCTAATTTGCTCTTGACTTAAAATCTGTAAAATAATACTAACAAAATACCCATGCAGTATTAAATATGACAATAATAGGCATAAAAAGTGATGTAAAATATGTATATAAATCACTCTCATCACACCCTCATACCTACTTTTTGTTAGTCCTCAAGCAAAATCCTAGTCTAAAAAGAAAAAGAAAAACTAAAAAAATCCTAAAAATAAAATTCTAATCTACTTTCTTAGGACTTACAATTGCACTTAACAGGTGCAACAAGTCATTAAACCCTTAGGTTATCCTAGTGGACGAGTGTTGTCTCGTGAGGGTCCACAGTGAATTACACCCACAAAATTCGGTGAAAGAATTTAAAAGATAAGAAAAGATTAAGATAAAAAGGATAACAAAAAATAAGGATAACCAAAAATAAAGAAAATAAAATAAATAAAAAAATAAAAATAAAGCAAGACAAAATATTTTTGGAGTGATAAGCATCACTAATGTATAAGTTCTCTAATTACTATAAACTTTCATTATCAAGTTTAATCTCTTATCAAGAATTTTATCATCTAATTTGTAGAGATTTTCAAATCTTAGCCTATATCACTATCCTTTCTAAGTTTTCTGATCCTATGCATCTTCAAGAATGTGTATAGTTCTTAACTTGAGATTTTGATTCAAATTTACATACTTAAATTTTTTTTTTATAGAAATTTTGAAGTATTACCACTTCATTGCCCTTTAAGCACTTTTTTTTCATATATATAACTAAT
Source organism: Agave tequilana (assembly GCA_038442645.1). Lineage (NCBI taxonomy): Eukaryota > Viridiplantae > Streptophyta > Magnoliopsida > Asparagales > Asparagaceae > Agave > Agave tequilana. The sequence goes on from JAVJIF010003714.1 coordinate 91,269, forward strand.
TTAATACTCTTTCGTGTAAATATCAAGGCTTCTTGAGGCCAAGATACCTAACTACTTGATCATTAGACTTGTTAATATATATATATATATATATATATATATATATATATATATATATAGAGAGAGAGAGAGAGAGAGAGAGAGAGATAGACTTGTATCCTTTCAAAAGGATTTGATCCCGGATCCTTCCCACTCAAAATCAACCCTCCAACATTCGAATACAAGATCCACTCCGTTGAAGTTGATCTATACTATTTCAAGTATCTATAAACCAAAAATCAAGTGTTTTAAATACTTTTTACCCATCCATCAAGCGACGCAAAATGGACGGCCGAAAGTAGTGAGTTGGTTAGATCTATGTCTTTAGACATACAAATTCTCGATCCGGCCATTTCATTATGATCTAAACATTTAAAAACCCCTATAAACTAATTTTTGTTAGATTTCAAATGTTCTACACCGTTAAACTAACCAACTCACTATTCAGGCCGTCCGTTTTTTCCCTACTTGATGGAAGGGCAAAAAGTATTTAAAACACTTGATTTTTGGTTTATAGATACTTGAAATAGTATAGATCAACTTCAACGGAGTGGATCTTGTATTCGAATGTTGGAGGGTTGAATTTGAGTGGGAAGGATCCGGGATCAAATCCTTTTGAAAGGATACAAGTCTATCTCTCTCTCTCTCTCTATATATATATATATATATATATATATATATATATATATATATATATATATATATATATATATATATATATATATATAGCGAGTTGATCCCCTAAGAACGGTTCTCACAGATTCCTGTGAGAACTTTTACGTGGATCGTCGGATCTGATAGAGATCTGATTTTATTTGATTTGATCTATCAGATCCGACGACCCACGTGAAAGTTCTCAAAGGAATCCGTGAGAACCGTTCTTAGAGGATCAGCTCCCTATATATATATATATATATATAGAAATATATTTAACTTACCTAACTATCTTTTGCGTAAATATAAAGGCTTCTTGAGCCCAAAACTTCTAACTAATCAATAGTTAAGGTTCTTCTTCTTATTATTGTTATGTTTTAAGTATTAAGTAGTCCTCATTATCCTAAGCTTAAACTAATGTGTAAGTGTAGATAAGATGCATGTTCACATGGACAAATTTTAAATGGCAATAATATTTTAAAAATTTTCATCTCTACTCAAAGACTTTAAAATTTTATCAAATTGATATTCTCTATCCAATTCAGGTTTTATGGTTACTAAATTTCTTACAACTAGGTAAACTTATCACAAAATTTTTTTTATAATAAAAAAAGAAATAAAAAGAAAAATTCTACTATACAACTCCCCTTAAGCACGCCTCTCTCTCTTTCTCATGCTACTACTACCTCCTTCAGAATGTGTCCTCCTAAACGTATCTCTTCAATTTTCTTCTTCTTCTGTCCTTTTATCAACTTGTATGTTCTTTTTATCTCCTCCCAAATTAAATGCATAAATGCACGATTATCGGGTGGTTGTTGATTAAAGAATTCATCATCATCCTCTTTCGATTCATTAGATGATGATGCAACGAGGACATGTTCTTGTAGCATGGAAGGTATCCAATCAATTTGCACTGAACCATTATAAGATGAAAAATAGTTTCAGTTTGAATACTAATTTTATCTTTTATAGCATGATTAAATTCATCTTCAAGCATCCATTCCTTACAAATTTGTGTGACAAGAATGGGTAGTGGCATAAAGGTCTTTCGTATATCTTTAGCGCTAGCAATACTGTCCAACAATATGTAGCACATGAAAAAAATCTTTTTTCTTAGTCATCAAAATGTAGACAATATGTAAAACTTGGTTGTAAAAGGATGAAACATGTGATACACCCAAGAGATTACGATTTAACTATTTACATAATGCATACACATTCCTATATACTGTTTTAGCGCTAATGCCACCCCCTTGAGGTACCTTGCAATGTTCTCCCATTAAATGCATGTAGTTTACTGGGTTCTTCGGTTCTTGAGTCCCTCTTTCCATAATAGGAATATCGGTTAGTTCAGAAATAGTCTGTAAATGTAAGATTGTCATCTCCCCTCCAATTTACTTCAATTATTCCTTGATATCTATCAATGTTATTTTTTGAAAATCCATTATAAAACTCTTGTACTATAGCAGGAATATAAAATTCAGAAGTATTAGAATGTAACAGATAATCCCAATTCCTAGCCCTTATTTGATCCAAAAAATACATCCCAAATGTTTCGAATACAAGGAAAATGTTGTGCTCAGCAAAAATCTTAGACATGATGAACTTGAAAAACTGAGAACTGTAAAAGAGGGAAAACAAAGAACTTACTGACCTGAAGAATTCAGGGGAAAGTTTCTACCAAAGTTCGGCTACCTGGCCGAGATTTCGGCTGCCTGGCCGAATTCATGTCTCAAACTTTGTGGATCTGGTGACTGAGGTCTCTGGAACCTTTTCTCTTTGCTGTAGACCACTCTGGTTTGAGAGGTTAGACTTGAATTTGTGAGAAACAAAAGAAGGTTGAAGTTAGTTTATATATAAGATGTATATACGCTTTTCTCAAAACTATCCCTCATTTAAATTTCAAATTCAAAATTTGAATCCTCGAAGATCTTGGAAACTGAATTCTCTTGGGAAGAGATGAGGGAGTTTTGAAATTCAAATTTTGAAAAATTTGAAATTTATTTTAAAATTTTAAGAGGATGAAATAAAGAAGATAAAAACAAGGAAAAGATAAAGTAAAAAAATTTAAGGAAAGATTTCAAAAAAAATTTCAAAAAGAAGATTTGACCCTCCCCAATATCTAAATTGTGCTATGTCCCTATGCACAAAATCTAGATTGAGAATCACCCCAAAATTTTCAAATTTGAACAAGAAATTCATTTTTAAATCAAGATCTTTATTTATCATAAAATAATTCAATTTTAAAAACTACATATCTTGGGAACAGACCCAGATATTTTGAAAAGCTTACACCTGAAAGATTCCTGGTCAAACGCCTACCAGAGTTCGGCTGGCTGGCCGAACATTCAGCTGTCGGGCTGAACTTCTGGTTCTTTGATGCTCTGTCTTCTGGTACTCATGTTTGTGGTGATTTTGTGATTTATTTGAGGATATTGAATCAGTCTACAGAGAGGGGTACCTGACATACAGAAGACATAAGTTAGTACTAAAGAAAATTAAAAATAAAAATATAAAAAAGTAAGTTAGAAAACTTGGGTTGCCTCCCAAGAAGTGCTTTAAGTTACAGTCATTAGCTAGACTTCCTGCTGCATGTTTAAGGTGCTTCATCAAGGCGGAAGGAAACGTTGTGTTTGGTGAAGTAGCCTTCCATGTATGGTTTGAGTAGTTGGCCATTTACTTTGAACATCCCCTTTGTCAGGCTATGAATTTCAATTGCCCCATGTGGTAGCATGAGTTACCTCAAAAGGACCCGACCATCTCGAGCATAATTTGCCTGGAAATAGACAGGAGGCGAGAATTGAAGAGTAGTACTTTCTGTCCTTTTTTGAAATCTCTTGTCATAATATGCTTGTCATGCCATTGTTTGGTCCGCTTCTTGTAGATCCTTGCATTCTCATAAGCATTGTTGTGAAATTCTTCCATCTCATTGAGTTGCAACATTCTTTTCTCTTCCACCACTCGCATGTCAAAATTGAGTAATTGCATTGCCTAATAAGCCTTGTGTTCTGACTCAACTGGAAGGTGACATGCCTTACCATAAACTATTTGATAGGGGAAATCCCGATTGCTATCGTGAACGCAGTTCGATATGCCCATAAAACATCATCGAGCTTTACTGACCAATCACGTCGTGACATGTTAACAGGTTTCTCTAAGATGCGCTTCAGTTCTCTATTGAAAACTTTCACGAGGCCACTTATTTGTGGGTGGTATGGTGTGACCACACGGTGCTTTACTCCATATTTAAGCAAAAGGGTTTCAAATTGGTGATTACAAAAGTGCTTTCCACCATCACCAATGATCGCCCTTGGTGTTCCAAACCGTGTAAAGATGTTCTTCTTTAGGAATTTTATCACTGCCCGTGCAACATTAGAAGGTAAAGCAAGGACTTCTACCCATTTTGAAACATAATGAACTGCCACTAGGATATACTGATTGGAGAACGAGGATGGATAGTGGCCTATGAAATCTATACCCCACACATCTAACAACTCAACTTCAAGGATGTTGTTGAGAGGCATCTCGTTACGCTTGAAAATATTTCCCATTCTTTGACAGGATCACATGCTTTAACATGAGCATAAGCATCCTTAAATAGCGTAGACCAATAAAATCCTGATTGTAATACCTTTGCTGTAGTCTTGGTTGCACCAAAATAACCCCCACTTCTCCAGCGTGGCAATGGTGCAGAATTCTTTCCATTTCGTTCTCGGGCACACACCTTCGCACAATTTGATTAGCACAGTATTTGTAGAGAATTGGATCATCCCACTAGTAGTATTTAACATCTGATAGAAATTTTTTCTTGCCTTGGTACAAAAGATCAGGAGAAAAAAATACCACATGCTAAGAAATTTGCGAAGGGAGCATACTAAGGTGGTGAATTGGCAGTGATACTTAAGAATGTAATCACCCCCTTAAGTGATCAAGTTGTGATCACTTTGGTGACTTGTGATCTTCTTCATCTTGTGGAGACACCTCTTCGGTAGAGGTTTTGTAAGTTGTGGAGCTCGGTGCTCGGGTCTTCGGTAGACCGTTGTAATCGTCCTCGGTGGATAGTGGAAACCCTTCACGAAGGTGAAGGCGGGGAGTAGAGCGGTGGCTCGAACCTCGAAACAAATACTTGTGTTTGCGATTGTCTTTTGCTCTTGCTCTCCATTTTGCTTTTAATTTCTATTGCACTCTATTGCTTTTAATTACTTGCTTGTGATCTTGTTTCCTTCCTTGTGCTATTACTTCAAGCTTGTAATACTTGTGATATCTTGTGTGCATTTCATCATTGCATTTTATTCATACTTTGTTCGATCAATTCTCATACAACAAGATTGCATTGCGCACCTCTAACCCATTCAAGGGGAATTGGGAGGAAGGAGTTCAGAACCTCTCACGGGGTATTTGGCTCTTAGTCTTGTTTTGGGAGATCGTTGCATCATTCATCCATCTTAGTTTTTAAAAAGATTGTTAGATTAGCAATAACACCTATTCACCCCCCTCTAGGTGTTTTTCAATTGGTATCAGAGCTTGGACTCTAGGATTTGGCTTAACAACCTTAGAGAGATCCTAATTTTGCTAATCATTTCATTCATACTCACTTATTAAAAATGGCCGATGGAATTAAAACCCCTCCTAAGTTTGATGGACTTAACTTTCCCATATGGAAGGTTAAGATGACCGTTTTCTTGCAATCTCTAGGAAGTCGAGTTGCAAAGGCCGTGACCAAACCCTTTAGTGCACCCCCCGGTGATGATTCTACTTGGTCCGAAATAGAGACCAAAGAATTTGATGCCAATGCTAGGGCTCACTATGCACTACTTCAAGCCCTTAATGATGATGACATAGCTAGAGTTATTCATTGCAAGTCCGCATATGAAATTTGGACACATTTGCTAGTTACACATGAAGGGACCTCACAAGTGAAGAGGGCTAAGATTGACCTTCTTCGGTCCCAATATGAGAATTTTTGCATGCAAGAAAATGAAACCATAGATGACATGGTTACAAGATTTACAAAGATTACTAATGGACTTTCTTCTCTAGGTGATGCTATTGATAACGATCAAAGAGTTAGAAAGATCATCCAGGCTCTTCCTCCTTCATGGGAAGTAAAAGCAACCACCTTGAAGGAACTCAATGACAAGGAGGAGATGGAGCTAATAGGTCTCATTGGGAACCTCAAAACCCATGAGATGGAGAGGAAAGTAAGGGAGGACATGGCTCCTTCCAAGAAGAAGACAATAGCCTTCAAAAGTCAATCCACACACTCCGACAAAGACGATGAAGAAGAAGATGACGAAGAGCTCTCACTTCTTGTGAAGAACGTCCGGAGGATGTACAACAAGGCTAAATTTCAAGGAAGGAAGAGATGGCAAGGAGGCAAAGAAGAAAGAAAGATCATTTGCTTTAATTGCCAAAGACCGGGACACATAGTGGCGGAGTATCCGGATAAAGTGAAGCCCTCCACCTCAAAGAAGCCTCACAAGAAGAAGGCAATGAAAGCTACATGGGATTCCGAGAGCGAATCTGAGGAGGAGATTGATACCGCCAACATGTGCTTCATGGCTAATGAAAGCACAAGCAAGGTAACCCCTTCCACTTCTCCTAATGATGAACTTTCCATGGATGAACTAGGAGAAGCTTTTGTAGAATTATCACATAACTATGATTTTCTTAAGAAAAAGTATTTAAAAATGAAAAAGGAAAATTAATCTCTTAATCTTCAAGTCTTTACTATTTTAAAGAAAAGGATGAATTACTTTCCACTCTTGTTTCCACTCAAAAAGATTTTGACAAGTATAAGATTTCTTGTAAAGGCAAGTCTCCACAAATTGATTCTAATGAGATTACCATGCTTAAAGAAAGAATAGACTCATTGGGAATTGTTTTAAAAAATTGTGAGTTTGATAAGAAGAAGATAGAGGCCATGTTTCCTAAGAAACAAGCCCCTAAGAAAAATGTTCACCATGCTCATGCTCATGTTCATACCACACAACCTTTACATCGTGGCAAACCCCCAAAGCATGCTCACACTTCACACACACATCATGCATTCATGTATGGAAGAGTGTTCTCATGTTCACATTGTGGGCGGAAAGGACACTTAGCCAATTTTTTCTATGATAGACTAAGTACATCTTATCATAATGTTTGGGTTCGCAACACTAACTTTCAAGGACCCAAGAAAGTTTGGGTACCAAAGTCAACAATTTTGTTAAATGATATAGGTACCTTTCAAAGCCCAACGACGTAGAGGATTGTGGTATCTTGATAGTGGTTGCTCAAGGCACATGACTTGGGACATCAACAACTTTGCTACCCTATCAAGATACCATGAAGGTGGCACCATCACCTTCGGAGATGATGCCAAGGGTAAAATCATTGGTATTGGTAATGTAAAACTCGGCACATCCACTTTAATTGAGAATGTTGTTTTAGTTGATGGCCTCAAGCATAACCTCTTGAGTGTTAGTCAACTTTGTGATAAAGGTTTTGATGTAGTTTTTAATAATGTAGCTTGTAAAGTAATTGATAGAATTTCTAATACTTGTGTGTTTTCCAGTTTTCGTGAAAATAATGTTTATATGATAGATATGTCTAATATGTCTTGTAATATTACTTGTTTAAAAGCCCTCGATGATGACTCTTGGTTGTGGCATAGAAGATTAGGGCATATTTCTTTTGACCATATTTCTAGGTTAAACTCAAAGGAAATGGTGAAAGGTATTCCTTGTTTGAGTTTTGAAAAGGACCGAGTTTGTGACGCATGTCAATTTGGGAAACAAACTAAGTCTTCTTTCAAGTCAATTAAGGATATCATGACATCACGTCCTTTGGAGCTAATTCATATGGATCTATTTGGCCCTACACAAATCAAAAGTCTAAGTGGGAATAGATTTGCATTTGTTTTGGTTGATGATTTTTCACGAGTTACTTGGGTTTTCTTTCTTGAACACAAAAATCAAGCACTTTCATATTTCTAAACTTTTAAGAAAAGAGTTGAAAAAGAAAAAGATGTTTCAATTTTAAGAATAAGAAGTGATAGAGGAGGTGAATTCATTAACCTACCCTTTACCACTTTTTGTGAAGAACATGGAATTAAGCATGAACTTTCTTGTCCTAGAACTCCACAACAAAATGGAGTAGTTGAACGGAAAAATCGAACTTTACAAGAGATGGCTAGGACAATGCTAAGTGAATATGGTCTACCACATTATTTGTGGGCCGAGGCCGTAAATACATCATGCTATATATCAAATCGTGTTTTCTTGTGTAAAAATACTTCAAAGACTTCTTTTGAAATGTACTTTTCTAGAAAACCAAATGTTTCATATTTCAAAGTTTTTAGATGCAAATGTTTTGTTTTAAATACAAAAGATAATTTAGGAAAATTTGATGCTAAATCTTATGAGGCAATTTTTGTGGGTTATTCTAATACTAGTAAAGCTTATAGAATCTTCAATAAATCATCTTTGACTATTGAGGAATCTATACATGTTAAGTTTGAAGAATCTAACTTGTTTGTTAAGAATGTTGTAGAAATAGATGCTTTGGATGAAGGCTTGGAGAAAGTGACCTTGGGGGATACTACTACTATGGGAGACAAGCCAAAGGATGATGAAGGAAGTGAAGTTAAAGTAGAAGAGGCTCAAAGAAATGAAAATCAAACAAATGAAGTGGAGCCTACTCAACAACTTCCAAAGGGTTGGAGATACAATCCTCATCATCCAAAGGACCTCGTCATAGGTGAAGTATCAAAAGGGGTAACCACTCGCTCTAAACTTCATGATTATTGTGGACATTATGCATTTATTTCTCATGTTGAACCCAAGAACATCCTCGAAGCCGAGGCCGATTCATATTGGTTGCTAGCCATGCAAGAGGAACTCAATCAATTTGAGCGCAACCAAGTTTGGCACCTTGTTCCTAGGCCCCACGATAGACCAACAATTGGTACTAAGTGGATCTTTAAGAACAAATTGGATGAATCGGGTAACGTTATTAGGAATAAAGCTAGGTTAGTTGCCCAAGATTACACTCAAATCGAAGGAATCGATTTTGAAGAAACCTTTGCACCCGTAGCACGGCTTGAAGCCATACAGATGACACTAGCATTTGCCTCATATAAAGATTTTAAATTGTTTCAAATAGATGTTAAAAGTGCTTTTCAAAATGGTTTTATTGAAGAGGAGGTGTATGTTGAACAACCCCCCGGGTTTGTTGATCCTACACATCCGGATTTTGTGTTTAAATTAGATAAAGCTCTTTACGGTTTAAAACAAGCCCCTAGGGCTTGGTATGAAAGACTTTCTTCATTTTTGATTTCAAATGGTTTTAAGAAAGGTAAAATTGACACAACTTTGTTTACAAAACATGTAGAAAAAGACATTCTTATTGTGCAAATTTATGTTGATGACATTATTTTTGGTTCTACTAATGAATCTCTTTGCCAAGCTTTTGAATCATGCATGAAGGATGAATTTGAAATGTCTATGATGGGGGAGCTCAACTATTTCCTTGGACTCCAAATCAAGCAAAGGACGGATGGGATCTTCATCAATCAAGCCAAGTACACAAAGGAACTCATCAAAAGGTTCGGGCTTGAAGGATCTAAAGTAAGCAAAACTCCCATGGCAACAACTACTAAGCTTGACAAGGATGAACAAGGTAAAAGTGTAGACATTAAGCTTTATCGTAGCATGATTGGTAGTTTATTGTATTTGACGGCTAGTAGGCCGGATATTATGTTTTCCGTTTGTCTTTGTGCACGTTTTCAATCTTGTCCTAAAGAGTCTCACATAATTGCGGTTAAACGCATAATTAGATACCTTAAGGGTACTATTGAAATGGGTTTGTGGTATCCGAAAATCGGCCAATTTTCAATGACGAGTTTTTCGGATGCCGACTATGCGGGATGTAGGGTAGATAGGAAGAGCACAAGTGGAACATGTCAATTCTTAGGTAATTGTCTTGTATCTTGGTCTTCCAAAAAGCAAAATTCGGTAGCCCTTTCAACCGCCGAGGGGGAGTATGTTGCAGCTGGAGCTTGTTGTGCACAAGTTCTTTGGATGAAACATACTCTCCTTGACTATGATTTACACTTTGATCATGTTAAAATATTTTGTGATAATACTAGTACTATTCACATGACAAAGAATGCAAATCAACATAGTAAAACCAAACACATTGACATTAGGTATCACTTTCTTAGAGATCATTATGAGAAAGGTGATACTGATATTGATTATGTTTCTACCGATTTTCAACTTGCCGATATTTTTACTAAACCTCTAGATTATGCTAGATTTTCATTTATTTGTGGTGAGTTGAATGTTTGCATTATGGATTCTTAAAGAAAATTTTCTTTGTTTGTTTAACCCTTTTTGATGTATGACAAAAGGGGGAGAAAAAGTATGAGTTTGTTTGTTGTTTTGTTTGTTTATTTTTGTTTATTGTGTATATTTTGATGCATTTGAGTTTTTGACAAAACTATGTGTTTTCAATGCCTTATGTGTTTTTCAATGCCTTATGTATTTAGCTCTTCATTGACATTTTTGATACATAGCATTATTTGAGGGGGAGCTTTCCAAGCTCTTCTTCCATTTTTGTTTAAATAACCTATATGTTTTGTCATCATCAAAAGGGGGGAGATTGTTGGCCCAAGGTTACAATCACCCTTATTTAGTGTGTTTTAATGATTACAAAACATATTAGTTATTTGTACTAATATTGTTTATTGTTTAAGTGTGTTTCAGGGTTCTAACTGTACTAAAAGGTTTACACCCTAAAAGAAAGTGTTTTGGACTCAAGTCAACTCAAAGTGGGCTCAAGACTCAAGTGTTGAAGACCTTGATGGTGAAAAGCCCCCTTGAAGAGCCCCCTTGAAGAGCTTGTAGTACTTAGAACCAATGTAAGAATTAGAATGTTAAAGTTTGAGTGTTGGATATTGGCTCTAGGATACACATACACAATTTGGTTTTGTTAAAATGTGAGTCTTGTATTTAAGTTTTCATGTTTTAAAATTGGTTTCATGCCTTAGCAGATATTTACATGACCCTAAGTTTTACAAAATAAATATCATGTTTAGATCATGTTTATATACTCCTACTAGCATGTTACTTAAGTTTGTTCAAACCCAAAACTATTTTACAAATTTTTCTAACTCAAAAAAATACTGATTTTTCCTGTTTCAGGCTGATCGGCCAACCGGCCCGGTCGACCGGCGCCAGTCCCAGGACGTGCACGTTTGTGCACGTCTGTCGGTCGACCGCATGGGTCGACCGACTGTAAGCAACCACTCTCGGGTTTTCTGGGTCGACCGGTCCGGTCGACCGCAGAAGAGAGCTGTGCTCTGTCTTTTGGGACGGTCGACCCGACCGGTCGACTGGAGCCAACGGCTCTTTGCCAGCTGAGCTAGCGGTCGACCGGCCCGGTCGACCGCCAAGCCTGCACATGCCCAACGGCTCTTTCCTCTTTTGTGCAAATCTGAAATCTGTTTTTTGATCTGCTTTTTGGCAGACTTTTACAGGGTTTTCCAGTTTGTTTTCAGAGCAAATAAGGTCTAAATAAAATGTTTTAAACCCATTTCTCTCCCTATAAATAGAGGAGAAGACTCTCTTACTAAATACCAAGAAAAAGCCTTAAGTTTTTCAAGTTTTTCAAAAGAGAAGAAAAGTGTTTTAAGCTCTTCATTTCCAATACTTTCTTGAGCTAGTTTTCAGTTGTGATTGTTAGCTAATATCAATTCACAACTGAGTTTTTCTCACTACACTCCAAAGAGCCAAAATTCCTTTACTCATTCTATAAGGAAATTGTAAAAGAGTGAGACATTGTAAGAGAGTTTAAGTGATCAAGTTGTGATCACTTTGGTGACTTGTGATCTTCTTCATCTTGTGGAGACACCTCTTCGGTAGAGGTTTTGTAAGTTGTGGAGCTCGGTGCTCGGGTCTTCGGTAGACCGTTGTAATCGTCCTCGGTGGATAGTGGAAACCCTTCACGAAGGTGAAGGCGGGGAGTAGAGCGGTGGCTCGAACATCGAAACAAATACTTGTGTTTGCGATTGTCTTGCTCTCCATTTTGCTTTTAATTTCTATTGCACTCTATTGCTTTTAATTACTTGCTTGTGATCTTGTTTCCTTCCTTGTGCGATTACTTCAAGCTTGTAATACTTGTGATATCTTGTGTGCATTTCATCATTGAATTTTATTCATACTTTGTTCGATCAATTCTCATACAACAAGATTGCATTGCGCACCTCTAACCCATTCAAGGGGAATTGGGAGGAAGGAGTTCAGAACCTCTCACGGGGTATTCGGCTCTTAGTCTTGTTTTGGGAGATCGTTGCATCATTCATCCATCTTAGTTTTTAAAAAGATTGTTAGATTAGCAATAACACCTATTCACCCCCCTCTAGGTGTTTTTCAATTGGTATCAGAGCTTGGACTCTAGGATTTGGCTTAACAACCTTAGAGAGATCCTAATTTTGCTAATCATTTCATTCATACTCACTTATTAAAAATGGCCGATGGAATTAAAACCCCTCCTAAGTTTGATGGACTTAACTTTCCCATATGGAAGGTTAAGATGACCGTTTTCTTGCAATCTCTAGGAAGTCGAGTTGCAAAGGCCGTGACCAAACCCTTTAGTGCACCCCCCGGTGATGAATCTACTTGGTCCGAAATAGAGACCAAAGAATTTGAATAGGATTGGTGGGTGTTGACACTTGGTTATCAACTTTCTTTCCTGACCTCAATGTATGCACAGCATTACATTGATTGAATGAAGGATCCTCAGCCAGATGAGCTTGTTGGGAATTCCTCGAATTGGTGATTGGCTGACTAGGTAGGGTACCCTTTTGTCTCTCATTTTGTGGGTTGGCCAGTTGACTCATTTGAACTTCTAGCCTCTGAATGGTTTGCATGAGAGAGTCTTAGTTTTTCATATATCTCTCCATGTTTCTCTCAAAGTCAGTCATTCTTCTTTCCAATTGAGGATTATGGAAGGAGGATTGTGGAGCTTAGTTAGGAAAGTTCTGTTGATAATTTGGAAAGCTTGGTGGATGGTTGGGAGAATTATTATGGAAATTGGAGAAGTTGGGTTGATGATTGGAAGAATTGTTACCATGATGGAAGTGGTTAGCATGATTGGATCGTGAATGGTCATTGTTGTTCTGGATCCATGAGAAATTAGGGTGATTTCTCCAGCCGGGATTGTACGTTGGAGCGTAAGGATTGTTGTTCGGCCTTAAAAAGGCCGCATTCATCGGTTCGTGATAGGATTGCTGAGCCTGAAACACTGGGCATTCCTCGAATACATGGTTCATGGCTTGACAGTAAGTGCAGCCCGGGGGTGGAAATTGGTTCGGGCTGACTTGATTGACTGGACTTGGTTCTTTCGTCTCTAGAGCTTCCAGTCTTCTAGCTAAATTAGCTAACTTAGCCTCATTAGCGATGGACGATTCTATGGAGTGGAGACCTCCTTTTGAAGAGATGGAGTTAGGATTCTTAGGGGTCACACTCGCAGATTCCCATTGGATGGTTTTCTCAGCTAAATTTTCATACAAATCCCATCCCTCGTCTTCATCTTTCTGCAAGAAACCCCCTTGGCACATACTTTCTAAGAGGGTTTTGGTGGAGTAGTCTAAACCGTCATAGAGAATTTGGCATTGTCGTCATTTCTCTATTCCATGATGTGGACATTGGACAAGGAGGTCCTTAAAGCGTTCAAAGTACCTCCAGAACGGTTCACTAGGTTCTTGCTTAAATTGCATGATCGTCTTCCTAATGAGAGCGGTTTTATGGATAGGATAGAATTTCTTTAAGAAGACCTTGATGAAACCATCCCAAGATGTGATGGAACCGGCTGCTAAGCTATAGAGCCACTTTTTCGCTAGGTCCTTAAGTGCAAAAGGGATAAATCTCAACCTAATAGCATCGTCTACAAGGTGTGGGATTTTCATCATAAGACATACTTCCTTAAATTCTCTTATGAAGAAGTAGGCATCTTCGGACTCTAGACCATGAAATTTGGGGAGTGTGTTGATGAATTGAGGCTTGAGCTCGAAATTGTATTCACCAACCGATGGAAGTGAAATGCACGATGGAAGTGAGGTCCTAATGGGGTAGAACCTATCCTGCAGTGATGTGGATTGAGCCATTACCGGATCTGGTCTTGATTCAAACTTAGGTGGTGATGTGTTTCTAGTCAACCTAGATGAATTAGGGTCTCTCGACCACACTTGCATACACAAACACAATCACAATCACAACAAGTTCAAACAGCAGTCAACAATAAAAATCAACCAAGCCTAGTCTAAGGTGTCCTTGACCTAGACAACTCCTAACTGGTTGATTGTCCACAAGAGGTAGAATGTAGACCTTGACCACAAGCTAATCAGCCAGGTCAGGGCAAGATTGGTGGGAGGTTTTCCGTCAAAAGACGTTCCTTAATTAAGTAACCACCAATCTTCGGGCTTTCGGCCCTCAATCCCTTTCCTTGACACTGATTTTACAGGAGTCAATTTCCAACACTTTTCCTCTTCAGGATAATCTCCTATTGAGTTCGAGATGTCCCTAAGGCCAATGTCTATCAAATTTTAATTAGGCTTAGGTTGTGCGTGCTTGGAGATGGTTTGTGGGCTAATGAAGGGTAATGGCTTCCCTACCTTATCTTGATTTGGGTTTTGCCCTTAGAATTGATTCGTGCAAAGTGTGCAAGATATAGAAAGTAACATTCAAAAGCAAATATCACCCAAGAATGTTGCCTATGCTATATGCTATGCATACATACCTTGTCTCCAGCTATCTTCAACAGTAAAGTAAAAGAATTGAAAAGACTTGTGCCTAGAATGCAAATGTCTAATCAATTTTTAACTTTCAACGAATCTTTTACTGTTGACTTAAAAACAGGGATGTTGGATAGAAACACTAGCACAAATATGACATATAAAAACTAAAGTTTTTGCGAGCAATATGTCCTGCAAAACAAAGTTTTTAGTAGTCCCAAAAAATTTCAGATTTGCAAACCAATTTCTTGAAATTCTGTTTCCTACTTTCGAGAGTAGGGGCACAGAATTTTCAAGTCTTCTTGGCAAAGCTTGAATGCTAGATCTTGATCTTCGAGTCCCTGAAACAAACACACAAAAGTTGTTAAAACAACTACACCGTTCCCTCCCCGGCAACGGCGCCAAATTTGATTGCTAAAATAAAGAAACAACCAATGAGTTTAAGAATGTACCGTGTAGCTTGTGGCTAACGGGTCGTGTCCACAAGGAGGGATGCGATGGAAGCTTTTCGATGAGTCGTTTTAAAAACAAGGAATTTGTGTTCGTTTTTTAGGAAAAAGAGAATGTAAGGAAAAGAGATGAAAAAGAGAAATTTCAACTTTCAGAAAAGGATTTGGAGAAGGTGATTTGTAAAAAGCTTTAAGAGTTGTGATGTTGGTTTATAATATGAAATCAAATCTGGGCTTACTATCTTCCTACTCAATTGTTCATTCTTCTCTTAAAGTATTAAGTCCCTCAAGTTATCATTTGCAAAACTTAAAGTTGCTTTTTCTTTAGAAAGGTTTAAGTAAAGCACATAAGATGCAGAAGGTTTGAGTCCTTTTTCTTCAAGAAAGAGTTGGAATCGGATATTAAAACATAAAGCGCGAAGAAGTAAGAATGAATTAAAAATGATTCACAAGAAGTTCAAGAAAGAATGGTGAATTCAACTATCCATACCCATCCTTATGTGCCTTCAAGAACACTTTCAAAAAGAAAGGCTTTTAAGGGAGGCATGCATATGAGTCATCGGGACTTTTTCTTTTAAAAGCAGAAGAGAAGAAAATAAAAGAGAGTCGATAGCTAGCCCAAAAAAAGTGTTTAGTTACTCATGGAAAGCGAAGAAAACAACGATATAATATAAAGCATACCGTACTGCAAGTGAAAGAGAAATTGGCCCGACTTTTGTGTTGCTGTCACTTCAACCTTCAAGTACAAGCTCTCAGTCCTCTCTCTCACAAGTTTATGAAACTGGACTACAACTTAAAAAGCAAGATTACAACTTTCTTTCTAGCTAACAATGAACCTAGATCCTAAGAAAATAAGTGCAAAATTTAATCCTAGTCTTCGCTGCCTTTTCTCTGCTGAAAGAGATATTTATAGCAAAAAACCAAAGAATCAGGATCCCGGGAACGTTGGGGGAGCAAACGCTCCCCCAACTGAAATCAGTTGGCCGCGGAAACGCGGCTTGGGCCGCGTTTCCGCGGCCCTGGTGTGGCCACGTGGCCACACCAAGAGGGGGGAGCTTCCTGGTATGAAGGGCTTCTCGCATATCCTGCTGGTTTTCTTGTTGCTGCTTCAACCGCTGACTGAATCAGCTTTTTATTTTCTAGCTTTGATTCCTCGATTCAAGGAGGATTTTTCTCACCCCTTGATATGTCAAGATATAGCCTAGACTTCTTCACTTCGAACTTATTCTGAATTAATTCAGAATAAAGTGGGCTTTTGGGCTTGTTCCTCATTTATTTCCTTGAGCATTTGGGCCTACATTTAGCAAAGAAAAAAGACACTTATTAATATCATTTATTAGCAAACAAGTGTGGTAACGTGACAACATAAATGCAATGTATGTGACAAATCATCAAGCAAAAAGAATGATAGTCTACTAATCATCTACCACAACTAAAGATTAGTCTAAAAGAATGAACATCATATTGAATGAAGAATTATCTAACCTAGGGTATTGATTGAGAATCAAGCAAGAAGAATAAAAATATTGGAAACCCTAATTAGTGTGTACTAACAAAAATTAAACTATAGTTCATCTTAATTTCAAAGCATAGCATAAGAAAACTTCACTTAAAATTATGCTATCAAAGTATTTAAATATGAACCATGAATAACCATTTAAAGAGTGCAACCCTAGGGTTTCTAACAAGCACTTAATTATTGATTCATCTTCAAGAACACCAATTTAATCCTAGGGTTTCTAACAAGCATAGATGTCAATCAGTTCATCTTTTAAACTAAACTAGGGTTGATCGAGATATTAGCAAACTATAAGTTTAATTAGTTATTCATATTTTTATTTTTATTTTCAATTTTTATTTTGAATAAGATAAGTTGCATCAGAATTAAAAGAAGAAAAAAAAATAAGCTAAAGGAGAAAACTAAATTGAATTGCAAAGCAAGAAGAGAAAAAAGAATAAAGAACCTTATTTTATTGGATGTCACGGCCAGTTACAAAGCTGTTCTGCTTCTTCAACAATCTTCTTCTCCAAATAAAAAAAACGAAAAATACAAGAAAATTCAGAAAGAAAAGAGAATCTAAAGGAAACCCTAGACTTTTGCTTCTGAGCTCCCCCTCTTTGTTGCTCTGCAGGGGTATTTATAGGAGATTTAAGACGTAGAGCCCCATTACAACTCTCCAACGAAAACGCGTTGCCAGATCTATCCAAACAGCCACGTTTTCGCGGCTATAACTGCGTTTCCACGGCAAAAGCGTGGCCAATGGTCACGCGCTTTCTCGCGTGGCCTCTCTGCTCTGTCCGTCTGGGCGCCTCCTCCTGGATTCTGCATTCTGATCCTTGATCTTCAGAATTTGGGATAACTTGGGAAGCAAGTTATCAAAAATCCGAATTTGAAAAGGATTTGGTCCCTTTATCTTTATCTTCAAGCCTTTCTCCCTTTTATCTTTATCTCGTAGTGCAAGCAACCAGGTTCAAGTAGAAGTCCACTCTGTTTTTAATTAGAATAAGGATCCATCTTATTCTATCATTCTCCTCCTCCCCTTAATTTGAATAGCAATTAGAAGTCCTACTTTATCCTTTCTCCTCCTCCCCTAGATTTTAAATTAATAATTTAAAATTCAAGTTTAGATTAGGTTAGATAAGATAGAAGCTTATTAATTACTAAAATAAATCATGCATGTGGGCTTGTGGACTTTTTGGGCTTTCAATTGAGCTTCATTTATTTATTCTTTAATTACTCAAGGCCTGCACAACATTAAGCAATAAAACGTTACATAACAGTGCTTTATAAAGGAATAAGTAATAAAATATGATGATAATTATGATGATAAATATGCATTTTTGACTACCTATCACACCCCCACACTTATCCTTTTGCTCGTCCTCAAGTAAAAAGAAAAAGAAAAAGGAAAATAAAATAAAAAAACTAACCTATCCTAACTCACTTTTGTAGGAATCATGGTTGCACTTAGCACGTGCAACAAGCCGTTAAACCTCTAGGTTACCCCTAGAGGACGAGTGTTATCTCGTGAGGGTTTTCAGTGGATTACCCCCAAAAAATCCATAAAAGAAGAAAATATTAGTGATTAATTTTTTTTATTTTGAAAAAGGAGAGAAATATTTGAAATATGTTTGAAGAAACTAAGTAGTCTATAAGTTTTAGGTTATCATTTTTATTCATTCTTGAACTTAGTCTCTATACAATAATTCGTTATCAATTTTAGGTAAGAATTAAAATTGAATTTTTATATAGTCTCTTTTTTTACCCTAAATCATATGCATCCTTGTGAATGTGAATCTTTACTAGGGATTTTTTAACTTGGACTTTCATGTCTCATTATCATTATTATTATTATATATATTTTAATATTTATAACTCATCTAATTTTCTTTTGTATAAGTATAAAGGCTTCTTGAGGCCCTCATACCTAACTAATTGACTATTAGATGTATTAGTACATATATAGATAATATTCTTTTAGTTTTTTTAGGCTTTCTAATTCACCCATGTAGCGAGCGTAAGGTCGGTGGCTCTCAAACCGGTCGGTTTTAGGGCACCGGGTGAGAAAACACCCCTCAGACTTAAGGACTCGAGTGAACTAGGTCATAAAACTAAGGACTTTATTTATAAAATCACCTTTAGGCGTGAATACTTATGCTTCTTGTGACACATATATCCAGCTTAATAGTGAAATTTTTTTTATTTATATTTATTATTATTATTATTATTATTTTATAAGGCACAAGAGTCTTTGTCATAGAATCTTAAATGTTTAAGTATATTAGGTATGCACATTTCATTAAGGTAAAAATCAAGACTAATTACTTGTTCAATTTTTCCTCCTATACCTAAAAATTCAACAATTTATTTTATTTTGACCAATATTTTAGAAATCCTAATCATGATTTTCCTAATTCTTAAGATTAACTTGGATTTCTTTTAAAAGATAAGTCAAAATATTGTTTCCTTTTTCAAAAATATATATTATTATTTTATTTATTTATTTATTTATTTTTTATAAAATTAAGCGTTAGTACCCTCCCCCACACTTATCTCATGTATTGTCCCCAATGTATGCATGTATGTATAAATGCATGAAATTAATGGCAGAGAGGTAGAGTTACCAATACATTTGGTCAAAAAGACCCATGGCTGTCTGCTTCCGGTACTGATTCCAAAAACGGTTTCAGACATTGACCATTTAACTTGAATTCATTACCATTCTTAGGGTCGTATATCTCTATGGCTCCATGTGGAAATACAGTCTTAACAACGAAAGACCCTGTCCATCTTGATTTCAACTTTCCTGAAAAAAGGTGAAGTCTAGAATTATAGAGTAAGACTTTTTGTCCTTGGACAAAAGTTTTTCTCATGATGAACTTATCATGAAAAATCTTAACCCTATCTTTTATAATCTTCGCATTTTCATATGCCTCGTTCCTTGACTCCTCAAGATCAGAAATTTGTAATTTTTGAAGCACACCAGCCTTATCTAGATCAAAATTCAGCTGCTTAATTGCCCATAAGGCTCGGTGCTCCAACTCAACAGGAAGGTGGCAAGCCTTTCCAAAGACTAACCTATAAGGAGACATTCCTAGAATCGTTTTAAAGACGGTCCTATATGCCCATAAGGCATCCACCAATTTGGTGGACCAGTCCTTTCTGTTTTGATTTACAGTTTTCTCCAAGATAAGCTTAACTTGCATATTTGAGACTTCTCCTTGCCCACTGGTTTGAGGATGGTAAGGTGTGGATAACTTGTGTGTTATGGCATATTTCCGCATAAGAGCTTCAAAAGTTCTATTGCAAAAATGTGTACCATTATCACTAATTATGGCTGATCGGTCACATATATTGCATACATATTGTCACATTACCATGTTTGTTATCTAAATAAATCATATTAATAAGTCCTATTTTTCTTTATAAAATGCAGGCCCATTTCTAAAGGATAGGAAAGAGAAACAAGCCCAAAAGCCCATCAAATTCTAATTAATTCAGAATAAATTCGAGATCAGGGAATCAGGGCAGATCTTGGCAAATCAGAGAGGTTGAAAACCGGTTGAAATGAATCATCCCAAATCAAGCGGTTGAAGCCAACAATCAAAGGCTATTTCGTCAAATCTTGAAGCAGAAACGGGAAAACCAGCAGGAGATAAGGGAAAATCACCAAATGAAGAAGCTTCTCCAACCTGGTGTGGCCACCTGGCCACACCATGGCCGCGAAAATGCGGCCAAAATCGCGTTTCCGCAACCGTTTGATATCTGTTGGGGAGCATTTGCTCCCCCTATCTTCATACGTCCCCTCCCGTTTGGTTTTTGCCTATATATACTGTATTTTTCAGAGAAAAAGGGACCAGAATTTAGATTTAGTTTTTCTCTTTATTTTTAAGGCTTTAGGCTCTTTGTTAGATAGTATAGAAGTTATTTCTTTATTTTATAATTTGTAATTCTGTACAAATACCAGTGAGAGAGAGGAATTGAGTGATTGCATTCTGAAGATTGAAGTGACATCAATACAAGGATCAAGCTACCTTTTCTTCACTCCATTTTACGGTATGTCTTACTTTATTTACTCGCATTGTTCTTTGTCTTCCATGAGTAGCTAAATCGATTTTCTGGGCTCACTATTATTCCTTTTTCTGATCCCTCTTCTTTTCGAATGGTTTTGATGAAAAGACCCAATGAATCATTTGCATGCCAACTTAAGCCTTTCTTCTTGAAAGTGTTCTTGAAGGCACATGGGGATGGGTTTGGATTTTTTAACTTCTACCTCTTTTAAAAACATCTCTTGAACTTGTTTTTATCTCATACTTGAACTTCTTGATGATTTAACATTCAATTCAAGATGATTTCTTAAAGAAAAGAATTAACCTTTCCAAACATCTTATGTGCTTTGCTTAAAACTTTCTGAAATCAATCTTAAGTTTTTGCCTATGATCAAGTTGTGGCACTAAAGATTTCAATAGAAGAACACATCGTTGAGTAGTTAGATAGAGAGCCCAGATTTTCTTCTTTATTAAAAAAAACAACAAATTACTTTTTCAAGCTTTATACAAAATTCACCTTTTCCAAAGTCTTCTCTAAATTTGCATATTTTCTTTTAATCATCTCTCTTCTCTTCATTCTCTTTTCAACTAAAAAACTAGCACCATTCTTAGCTTACTAAACAAAACAATGAAAAGCTTTCATCGTATTCCTCCTCGTGGACACGACCCGTTAGCCCGAAGCTACACGGTAATTTCCTTGCTCTTTCCTTTTTCAATCAATTTTTGGCGCCGTTGCCGGGGAGGGAACAGTGTATTTGTTTTTAACAAGTTTGGTGTCTTGTTTCAGCGACTTCAAGGTTCAAATTTAGCATTCAAACTTTGCAGGAGAAGACTTGAAATTCTGTGCCCCTACTCTCGAAAGTGGGAAATAGAATTTCAAGAAATTGCTTGTGCAAAAGTTGAAATTTTTGTTGGACTACTAAAACTCTTTTTTGCAGGACATATTGCTTGCAAAAATTAAGTTTTTGTGTGTTATATTCTTGCTATATCTGCTATTCACAATCCCTGTTTTAATCCAATAGTAATTTGAGTGATTGTTAATTACTTAAAAAATGTTTAGACTTGCATTCTAGGCATTTATCTAATTACGTTTATTTTACAATTACTGTTGAAGATAGCTGGAGACAAGGTACGTATGTATAGCATATAGTTTAGGAAACATTCTTGGGTGGTATTTGCTTTTTGAATGTTACTTTTCTATATCTTGCACACTTTGCACAATAAATTCTAAGGACAAAACCCAATTCAAGATAAGGTAGGAAAGTCATTACCCTTCCTTAGCCCACAAACCATCTCCAAGCACACACAACCTAAGCCTAAGTAAAATCTAATAGACGTTGGCCTTAGGGACATTTCGAACTCACTAGGAGATTATCCTAAGAGGGAAGGTGTTGGAATTTGACTCCTGCCAAATCAGTGTCTAGGAAAGGGATTGAGGGGCGAAACCCCGAAGGCTGGTGGTGTTGCTTAATTAGGCCCGTCGTTTTTTGCACAGATGCCTCCCACAAATCTTGCCCTGACCTTGCTGATTAGCTTGTGGTCAAAGTCTACATTATACCTCCTGTGGACAATCAACCAGTTAGGAGTTGTCTAGGTCAAGGTTACCTTAGACTAGGCTTGGTTGATTACACTTGTTGACTTTTGGTAAACTTGTTTGTGATTGTGATTGTGTTTGTGTATGCAAGTGTGGTCAAGAGACCCTAATTCATCTAGGTTGACTAGAAAGACATCACCACCCAAGTTTGAATCAAGACCAGATCTGGTTATGGCTCAACCAACATTATTGCAGGATAGGTGATTGAGATTGGACCTACACACAAATACAATATTTTAGATTTTAAGATTAAAGAGTGCAAGTTACTCAATTCTACCGCAATAGCAAGTGGCTATGCGGGTCGTGATCCACAAGGAGGGACTAGCGATGAAAGCTTTTTTAGTAAGTTCTCTTTTAGGCTACAAAGTATGGTTAAAGTTCTTCTTTAAGTTCTTAAAAAGAAAATGAAAAATAAATTACAATGAAGTTAGGCAAAAAGTGAGAGATTGGGAAGATGGAGAAACAGGAATTGGATATGTACAAAGAAATGGAAAAGGAGTGATAAAAGAAGTGGGTGTTGTTGGTGTTGGTGATCTAAACTAAAGAAATAAAAGAAAAGAAAGAAAAGATTAAAGAAATACTTACCTCCTTTGGTTGATGACTTACCTGGAACCCTTGCATGTTCTACCTTGCTTCGGAGGCGTTCAACGCATAAGCCATAAGATCGAGCTCAGTTCCCATTCGCATTACATCATCAAGACGAACAAGAATGAAATGATACGGAGTCTTGAGGAGGAGAGCATCATCATGAAATATCGTTGGCACTCACACAAACATTGTTATACTGATGCTTCTATATTTACTTAGATACTCATCAAACCCAAAAGAGGAAAAATAGAAAGAAGAAGGATGAAACAAAAGTAAAGACAAACATAAAAAAAAAGTTACCTTTTATTGCTTGCAGAAACGATGGAAGAAAGGAGGAGGTACATCAGTGTCACTCTCAACATAAGCCTCTCTCTCTTACTTACATGAATCTCAGTCTAAACTATACTTATAAAGAATAAAAATTACATCAAAAGAAAACAAAAACCTACGCTACAAAGAATGAAAAACTGGACTAAATCCTATCTCTGCATGATCGTCCCCTTTGCCTTTGAGATTGGAGGTATTTATAGAAGAAATGCAGAGGTTAGAGGAGTATGAAGAAAGGGAAAGCTGGCTATTTCTGAATTTGAATCCTCCCCTTATCTCCAAACTTGATTTGATGTGGATATTATGTTCAGGTCTACAGTTTGTTGGCGTATTGATTGCTGAATATCACTTAAAAATGATAGAAGTAGAAATAGTTATCAACATAAGAGTTGTAATTCTATAAGTCCTCTTTCTGGATCATCTTGAATCATCAGATTTGAGATTCGGTAGCGAAAGTTATGATTCAAATACTAAAATGTATCCAGTCACAATCTATGTCAAACTTGCTTCATCTCATCCGTTGATCTTCTCTCTATCCATTTATCTCTCTATATTTGATATTATCCTTGATTGATCTTTAGCTGACCAAAATGGATTTGTAAAAATCTGTATTTTATTGGTTTCTGTTTGGTGTTATCTTTCTGATTTGCTCTGATCTTCAGCTGAACATTTGCCCCAATTCTTGATTTGTTCTAACTAGATCTGGGATCATCCTAAGCTAACCAAATAGATCCAGTTAAATCTGATTTTAACTGGTATTTATTTGGTTTAATCCTCTTTCTCTTCATTATTATCTTCTACAAAATAGACATTTAAGACAAAGAAATTAGCAGATTTATTACACGATAAATGTAGGAGTGTAATAAAAAGAATGCAAAATATGTGTACGATCACACCCCCACACCTATCTTTTGCTCGTCCTCGAGCAAAACTACAAAACTAAACTAAAAATTATTAGACCACTTTCGCAGGTCACGCGATTGCACTAAGCATGTGCAACAAGCCGTTAAACCTCTAAGTTACCCCTAGAGGACGAATTTTGTCTCGTGAGGGTTTTCAGAAGATTACACCCATAAAATTCATAAAGAAAGAGAAACAAAGAGTTAGTATTTTTGAAAAGCATTTTGAAAGAGAAAAATATTTGAAATATAATTGTAACATTTAAGTAATATATAAGTTATAGGAAAACTGAAATTTTCATTCCTAAACTTAGTCTCTATTCAAAAATTTGTTATCAATCAAAGTAAGGAGACAAATTGTACTTCTCATCAAGTCTATTACTTTACCCTAAATAATATGCACCTTGTGACTGTGAAAATTTTGACTAAGGGTTCTTTAACTCTAACTCTTATGCCTCATTTATTTATATATATATATTTTTGGTGGTATTATTCCTTAGTTCTATTAGGCTTTCTAATCTGCCCATGTAACGAGCCTTTAATCGGTGACTCCCAAACCAAACGGTCTTAGGGCACCGGGTGAGAAAACATCCCAAGGACTTAAGAACTCGAGCAAATAAGGCCAAAAAACTAAGGATTTTATTATATGAATCACT
Organism: Agave tequilana; assembly: GCA_038442645.1. Lineage (NCBI taxonomy): Eukaryota > Viridiplantae > Streptophyta > Magnoliopsida > Asparagales > Asparagaceae > Agave > Agave tequilana. The sequence continues at coordinate 115,805 of JAVJIF010003714.1, forward strand.
TTTAGGCGTGAATACTTATGCTTTATTAGGCACAAATACCTAACTTAATCAGAGAATTTATATATATATATATTTTTCTCAAACTTATCTAATCATCTTTCGCATAAATACAAAGGCTTGCTTAGGCCAAAGCACCTAGCTAATCAATAATTAGATTTGTTTATCTTTTAATTTTTTCTTCTTTTTTTTTATTTTGTTTTAATTTTTTTTTAAGGCATAAGAATCTTTGTTTTTGAACCCTAAGTGTGTAAGTGCATGAAGGGTGCATATTTCATCAAGGTAAATATCAAGACTAAATTACTTTGACAAATTATCTTCCTAACCCTAATAATCAAACAAATAATCTTATTTTGACCAAGTATAAGAAATCCTAATTTTGATTTTCTTATTCCTTAAAATTGACTTAATTTTTTACAAAAAATATGTCAAAATATTGTTTCTATTTTAAAAAAGTTTTTTAAAAGTAAAGAAAATGTTAAAAAAAAATTTTTAATAAAAAGAAAAACCTAAGTTATGTTAGAACCCTCACCGACACCTATCTCATGCATTGTCCTCAATGTATGAATTAATGCATAGATGCATGAAAAAGAAGACAGGGAAGGAAAATACTACCTTAAGGTGGTGGTTCCGGAGGTGGTCTGATTGGTCCACGAAATACGGCTCAATCGGCTTTGCATGGAGTTCGGAGGAACCCAATATAACCCACTAAAATGATGTATTCATGAAGGATTTTTATTAAAAATTTGACCCCATCTAATTTTCAAATTTCATAATCAATTTCGGAGTCAATTTTGTCAACCACCTTGTCCCAAAATGGAGTGTGAAAAGATAGAATGATTGACTTGGACTTAGGAGGTACGGAACTAATACCGACTCAAGAAAGTGACTTAAGTCAAGTAAAGGCTCAGGAGTCGAGATTGGTTAAGGAAGTGGGTTCAAATCAAGAAGTTGAAACTCAAGTCCACATTCATTTTCTCACAATGGAATGTGACTTAATATTGGTGATTCAAGTTCAAGAATGACAGGTGTGGGAATCAAAACTGACTCTAAAATATTACTCAAATCAGGTAACAAAACAGGAGTCAATATTGATTCGGAAATTTGAACTAGATCACAAATTTGAAAATCTAGGTCACATTTCTCATTGAGTTCAATTTCATAAAAATGAGAACTTGCCAATTTGTCAATGGGACTTTCAAAAGTGTGAAATTGGTCAAGTTCAATAAAATGATCATCAAAGATGGGCGATTCAATTTCAGTATGAATTGGCACAAGATCCAATGTTGATTCGGGAAAAAGATTGAAATCAGGTGAAGACACCAGAGTCATAATTGAATCGGGAAGTAGAATTGAATCACTAAGTTGAGGTTCATGATTATATTCATTTTCAAGTTCAATTTCAGGAGAGGGATAACTTGCCAAACTGTCAATGTCATTTTCAAAATTTGGAGTTTGGGCAAGTTCAAATAATTGTGCTGAAATGGAACCTTGTGTTCCAAAACAACATGACTCTTCGGCTCAACAGAATGGTTACCGACATCAGAACTGGCCAAACGGTGAGAACGTAGAGATTGGACCATCATATCTATGTCATGATTATGAGCATTTTAAACCTGAGTCATGGCTTCAAGCATCTTTTCATAGTTGATAGGTTCATCGTTTTGTTGCGATTGGTCTTGAAAAGATGAAGTGTTGTTTTGGAATTGGTGATAAAATTGTGAGTCCATCAGATTTTGTGATTGTTGTTTGGACTCACGCATACTCATTTCCAAAATTGATGGTTTTCTATTTTGGATTGGTGGAATTGAGTATGAATCTTGGAAATATTGTGGACAAGGTGGATAAGGAGGGCAAGTTGGTTGAAAATTGGACTCGGGGGAGGTGAATCCCCACTGACTTTGCGAAGAGTTAAAATTATTCTGGAAATTATGGTTATAAGATTGGGGGCATGGGTTATATTGATTCGAATAAGACCAATCCGGCACACTAGGTTGGTTAAAGTTATGATATGCCGGGTTGGTAATATCTGAAAAAGAGATTGGTGTGTAATATGGATTACCATTAAAATTGGAAAAATTATTATTATAAGCCATATCACACAATAAAACACAAACAAAGAAAAAAACAAACAAATAAGCAAACAAAAAAGAAAAAAATTCTAACCTAACTTAGGGTAGACCTTTGACCTAGACGACTCCTACCTGGTTAGACTGTCCATAAGAGGTATAATGCAGACTTTGACCACAAGCTAATCAGCCAGGTCAGGGCAAGATTGGTGGGAGATTATCCGTCAAAGACGTTCCTTAATTAAGTAACCACCAACTTTCGGGCTTTCGGCCCTTAATCCCCTTCCTAGACACTGATTTGGCAGGAGTCAAATTCCAGCACCTTTTCCCCTTAGGATAATCTCCTAATTGAGTCCGAGATGTCCCTAGGCCAACGTCTACTCATTTTTAGTTAGGCTTGGGTTAGTGAGTGAGGAGATTGTTTGTGGGCTAAGGGAGGGTAATGACTTCCCACCTTATCTTGTTTATAGGACAAGCCCTTAAGTCAATTTAGTGCAGTGTACAAGTATATAGAAAAAAAGTGACATTCAAGCAATATTTCATACAAGAATGAACCTTATCTAAATGCTATGCACACATACCTTGGCTCCAGCACTCTTCAACAGTAAATAGAAAATGAAATGAAATAGACACGTGCCTAAGTGCAAAGTCTAAATCATTTTTAGCATTTACAATCAACTTTTTATTGTTGTGTTAAAAATGTATATACAGTGAGTTAAATAAGGAGATAAATGCTACAGAAATTCAGAGTTTCAATTCAGCCAACCTGCAAAAATACAGGTTAGTAGTTCACTCAGTTTTGCCACTGGAATGTAGCAAATCTGAGGGCTTCTGGGCTCTGCTTTCTTGAGCAGAGTCCAGGGCCACTTATATGTCCACTGCAACAGATATTCCTTGTTGTTAAATTTATACAAAAAATAAAGAAGAAAGTTAACCAAAAATGTAAACTTTTAAAGAGAGTAACTTACCGTCCCTCCCCGACAACGGCGCCAAAATTTGATTGAGGTTGGACCTGCACACAAATACAGTGTTTCAGATTTTAAGATTAAAGAGTGCAAGTTACTCAATTCTACCGCAATAGCAAGTGGCTATGCGGGTCGTGATCCACAAGGAGGGACTAGCGATGGAAGCTTTTTTAGTAAGTTCTCTTTTAGGCTACAAAGTATAGTTAAAATTTTCTTTAAGTTCTTAAAAAGAAAAAGAAAAATAAATTACAATGAAGTTAGGAAGAAAGTGAGAGATTGGGAAGATGGAGAAACAAGAATTGGATATGTACCAAAGAAATGAAAAAGGAGTGATAAAAGAAGTGGGTATTGTTGGTGTTGGTGATCTAAACTAAGGAAATAAAAGAAAAGAAAAGAAAAGATTAAAGAAATACTTACCTCCTTTGGTTGATGACTTACCTGAAACCCTTGCATGTTCTACCTTACTTCGGAGGCGTTCAATGCATAAGCCATAAGATCGAGCTTAGTCCCCATTCGTATTACATCATCATGACGAACAAGAATGAAATGATACGGAGTCTTGAGGAGGAGAACATAATCATGAAATATCGTTAGCACTCACACAAACATTGTTATACTGATGCTTCTATATTCACTTAGATACTCATCAAAACCAAAAGAGGAAAAGTAAAAAGAAGAAGAAGGAAACAAAAGTAAAGACAAACATAAAAAAAAGTTACCTTTTATTGCTTGCAGAAACAATGGAAGAAAGGAGGAGGTACATCGGTGTCACTCTCAACATAAGCTTCTCTCTCTTACTTACATGAATCTCAGTCTAAACTATACTTACAAATAAATAAAAATTACATCAAAAGAAAACAAAAACCTACACTACAAGGAATGAAAAACTAGACTAAATCCTATCTCTGCATGGTCGTCCCCTTTGCCTTTGAGATTGCATGTATTTATAGAAGAAATGCAGAGGTTAGAGGAGTATGAAGATAGGGAAAGCTGGCTATTTCTGAATTTAAATTCTCCCCTTATCTCCAAACTTGATTTGATGTGAATATTCAGTTCTGATCTGCAGTTTGTTGGCATGTTGATTGCTGAATATCACTTACAAGTGACAGAATTAGAAATAGTGATCAATATAAAGTTGTAGCTCTATAAGTCCTCTTTCTGGATCATCTTGAATCATCAGATTTGAGATTCGGTAGCGAAAGTTATGATTCAAATACTGAAATGTATCCAGTCAGAATCTGAGTCAAACTTGCTTCATCTCATCCATTGATCTTCTCTCTATCCATTTATCTCTCTGTATTTGATATTATCCTCGATTGATCTTTATCTAACCAAAAGGGATTTGTAGAAATCTGAATTTTACTGATTTTCATTTGGTGTTATCTTTCTGATTTGCTCTGATCTTCAGCTGAACATTTGCCCCAATCCTTGATTTGTTCTAACTAGATCTGGGATCATCCTCAGCTAACCAAATAGATCCAGTTAAATCTGATTTTAACTGGTATTTATTTGGTTTAATCCTCTTTCTCTTCATTATTATCTTCTACAAAATAGACATTTAAGACAAAGAAATTAGCAGATTTATTACACGATAAATGTAGGAGGGTAATAAAAAGAATGCAAAATATGTGTACGATCAATAGGTTCTATCCCATTAGAACCTCACTTCCATCTTGCATTCTACTTCCATCGGTTGGTTGATTGAAGCTAAACCTGCACAAAAAATAAGGATTTTTAGATCTTATAATAAAAACGTGCAAGTGCTCAATACTTCCGCTATAGCAAGTGGCTAATGTGGGTCGTGATCCACAAGGAGGGTTTGCGATGGAAGCGTTTACAGTTTTATTGAAATCGTTATCAAAACTAAGCGAAGGTTCTTCTCTGTTTTTAAAATTAAGAAAAAGAAAAAGAAAGTTATAGTTAAAGTTAGAGAGAAAGCGAGAGATGAAGAAGGTGGAAAATCAGAAAACAATAAAAAGTGACTATGTACAAATGAAGTGGAGGAAAAGATCGAAAACGATTGGGAAGAAGTGGTGAAAGAAATCGTGTTGGCGATCTATACTATAGCGATAAAAGAAAAGAAAGAACGTTAAGAATTACTTACCTAGTTTGGTGATGACTTACTTGGAAACCTTTTTGCAAGTTCTACCTTTTTGCTTCGGAGGCGTTCAACGCATAGATCATAAACTCGAACTCGGTCCCCGTGCACATTATATCGTCAAGCATAAGAAGAACGAAGTGATGCGAGCTTGGAAGAGGAGAACGTCTTCATGAACTATCGCTGGCTCTCACGTAGCATCGGTGTACTTGCTTTAGAGTTCACTTGTAGACTCAACGCATACAACCAAGGTGAAGTAGAAAAGGAAAACGAAAAGCAAAACAAATGTAAAGGAAAGTAAAGAAACGAACACAAAGAAAAGTTTACCTTTATTGCTTACTGAGACAATGAAAGAAAGGAGGAGGAGTACATCGGTGTCACTCTCAACATCAGCCTCTCTCTCTTACTTACATGAATCATCTTCTAACCTAAGCCTACATACAAGTTACATAAAAAAGAAAAACCTAAACCTAGAAATGAAAAGCTTGGCTAAGTCCTATCTCTGCCTTGGTCCATTTTCAGTGCAGCAAATGCCTTTTTATAGCCCAAACCCTAACAACCAAGATCCCAGGAACGTTGGGGGAGCAAACGCTCCCCCAACTGACTTCAGTTGAAGCCGCAATTCTGCGGCACTGGTGTGGCCACGTGGCCACACCAAGAGGGGGGAGCTTCCTCGGGTGAAGGGCTTCTCGCATATCTGGTTGATTTTCTTGTTTCTTCTTCAACCACTGACTGAATCAGCATTTGATTTTCTTGGCTCCGATTCCTCGATTCAAGGAGGGATTTTCTCAACTCCTTGATAGCCCAGATTTCTTCACTTCGAGTTTATTCTGAATTAATTCAGAATAAAGTGGGCTTTTGGGCTTGTTCTCCTTTTATTCCTTTGAGCATTTGGGCCTACAATTAGCAAAGAAAAAAGACACTTATTAATATCATTTATTAGCAAACAAGTGTGGTAAAGTGACAACATGAATGCAATATATGTGACAAATCACACCCCCACACTTATCTTTTGCTCGCCCTCGAGCAAAACAACTAAGTTATACTAAAGATTATTAGACCACTTTCGCAGGTCTCGCGATTGCACTGAGCATGTGCAACAAGCCGTTAAACCTCTAGGTTTCCCCTAGAGGACGAGTTTTGTCTCGTGAGGGTTTTCAGCGGATTGCACCCACAAAATCAATAAAGAAAGGGAAATAAAGAGTTAGTATTTTCGAAAAGCATTTTGAAAGAGAAAAATATTTGAAATATGATTGTAAGATCTAAGCAATCTATAAGTTATAGGAAAACCGAATCTTTTATTCCTAAACTTAGTCTCTATTCAAAAATTTGTTATCAATCAAAGTAAGGAGTCAAATTGTACTTCTCATCTAGTCTATTACTTTACCCTAAGTCATATGCACTTGTGACTGTGAAAATTTTGACTAAGGGTTCATTCTCTCTAACTCTTATGCCTTATTTATTTATATATACTTTTTTTTTATTCCTTAATTTCATTAGGCTTTCTAATCTGCCCATGTAACAAGCCTTTAATCGATGACTCCCAAACCAGACGGTCTTAGGGCACCAGGTGAGAAAACACCCCCAAGGACTTAAGGACTCGAGCAAACAAGGCCACAAAACTAAGGATTTTATTAAATGAACCTCTTTTAGGCGTGAATGCTTATGCTTTATTAGGCACAAATACCCAGCTTAATCAGAGGATCTAATCATCTTTCGCATAAATACTAAGGCTTGCTTAGGCCAAAGCACCTAGCTAATCAATAATTAGATTTCATTTATATATATATATATATATATATATATTTTTTATAAGGCATAAGAATCTTTGTTTTTGAACCCTAAGTGTGTAAGTGTATGAAGTGTGCATATTTCATCAAGGTAAAGATCAAGACTAAATTACTTTGACAAATTATCTTCCTAACCCTAAAAATCAAACAAATAGTTTTGACCAAGTATAAGAAATCCTAATTTGGATTTTCCTATTCCTTAAAATTAACTTAATTTCTTACAAAAATAAGTCAAAATATTGTTTCTATTTTTCAAAAAGTTTTTAAAAGTAAGGAAAATGTCAAATTTTTTTTATTTTAAAGAATTTTTTTTTAAAGAAAAAGAAAAGTTATGTTAGACCCTCCCCCACACCTATCTCATGCATTGTCCTCAATGTATGAATTAATGCATAGATGCATGAAAAAGACGACAGGGAAGGAAAGTGTTACCTTAAGGTGGTGGTTCCGGTGGTGGTCTGATTGGTCCACGAAACGCGGCCCAATCAACTTTTCTTGGGTCTCGAAGGTACCCACCAAAATATCTTTAATATAACCCACTAAAAAGATAACTCCATTAAGAAGTTTTATTAAAAATTTAACCCCATCTAATTTCCAAATTCCATAATTGATTTCGGAGTCAAATTTGTCAACCGCCTCGTCCCAGAATGGAGTATGAAATGATAGAACAGTTGACTTGGACTTAGGAAGGACAGGAACTAATACCGACTCAGGAAGGTGACTTAAGTCAAGTAAAGATTCAGGAGTCGAAATGGGTTCAGAAATTGGGTCCAAGTCAAGAAATTGAAACTCCAGTCCACATGTATTTTCCAACAATGGAATGTGACCTAATGTGGGTGATTCCAGTTCAGAAATGATAGGTGGAGGAATCAAAACTGACTCTAAAATATTACTCAAGTTTGGTAATAAAACAGGAGTCAATATTGATTCAGAAAGTTGAACTGGATCACATATGTGAGAATCTAGGTCACATATCTCATTGAGTTCAATATCAAAAAATGGAGAACTTGCCAATTTATCCATGGGATTTTCAAAATTGTAAAGTTGGTCAAGTTCAACATGATCCTGAAAGATGGGTGATTCAATTTCTTTATGAATTGGTACAGGATCCAATGTTGACTCCGGGAAAAGATTGAAGTCAGGTGAAGATACCGGAGTCATGATCGAATCAGGAAGAAGAATTGAATCACTGAGTTGGGGTTCAAGATCATATTCATTCTCAAGTTCTATTTCATGAAAGGAATAACTTGCCAAACTGTCAATATATTTTTCAAAATTTGGAGTTTGGGTAAGTTCAAATGGTTGTTCTGATATAGAATCTTGACTTCCAAAACAACATGACTCTTTGGCTCTAATAGAATGGTAAGTGACATCAGGACGGTGGGAACGTAGAGATTCGACCATCATATCTATGTCACGATTTCTAGCATTTTGAGCATGAATCATGGCTTCTAGCATCTTTTCATAATTGATGGGTTCATTGTTTTGATGAAAAGATGAGGAGTTGTCTTGGAAGTGGTATTGAAATTGTGAGTCCATCAGATTTTGGGATTTGTGTTTGGACTCACGCATACTCCGTTCCAAAATTGATGGTTTCCTATTTTGGACGGGTGGAACTGAGTATGAATCTTGAACATAATGTGGACTGGGTGGAGAAGGAGGGCAAGGTGGTTGGAAATTATGCTCGGGGGAGATGAATCCCCACTGACTCGGTGAAGAGTTGAAATCATTATGGAAATTATAGTTATTAGATGGGGGGTATGGGTCATATTGATTCGGATAAGGCCAACCCGGTGTATGTGGTTGATGCATATTGTAAAACGCCGGGTTGGAATTATCCGAATAGAATGGAGTTGGTGTGAAATATGGATTATTATTAGGATGGAAAGAATTGTGACTGTAAGCCATATCACACAATACAAACAAAAAGAAACAAACAAATAAACAATCAAGAAAGAAAAATTCTAACCTAAGTTAGGGTAGACCTATGACCTAGACGACTCCTAACTGATTAGACTGTCCACGGGAGGTTTAGTGTAGACGTTGACCACAAGCTAATCAGCCAGGAAAGGTCAAGGTTGTTGGGAGGTTTTCCGTCAGAGACGTTCCTTAATTAAGTAACCACCAACCTTCGGGCTTTCGGCCCTCAATCCCTTTCCTAGACACTGATTTTGCAAGAGTCAATTTCCAACACTTTTCCCCCTTAGGATAATCTCCTAAATGAGTCCGAGATGTCCCTAGGGCCAACGTCTACTTTTTATTAAATTAGGCTTGGGTTAGTGAGTGCTTGGGAAAATGATTTGCAGGCTAAGGAAAGGGTGATAAAATCCCCACTTTATCTTATTTACGGGTATGCCCTTAAAATTGAATTGTGCAAGTGTACAAGAAATATAACTAGGATACACTTAAAGCATGAAAATCAAGCAAGAGATGATTCCTAGTTTACATGCAATGCTTACGTACCTTGCATCCAGCACTCTTCAACAGTAAAAGTAAATGAATTGAAAGGACACGTGCCTAGAAATGCAAATGTCTAATCAACTTTTAACGATTACAACCAATTTTTTACTGTTGACTTTATTAAGCAGGTATAGGGTGAATAATACAGGAAATTAAGTAATGCAGCAGAAGTATTTTGCAGAATCAGAGACCCTGCTGAAAAATGATCAGTAGTGCACTCCTTATTGCTGCAAATTTGCGGCAAAAGCCAGGATTTTGCGGCAATTTGGAGGGATCCTGGTCTCTGCTTTCAAGAGCAGAGGCCCAGGTCCACTTATATGTCACTGCAATGCAAAGTTCCTATTTTCTTCAACCTGTAACCTGCAACAGAGAAGAAGATTCGTTTAGTTCTTAAAAATTTGCAATAAAAATTCAGATTTCAATAAAAACCGTTTTACCCTCCCCGGCAACGGCGCCAAAATTTGATTGAAGCTAAACCTGCACAAAAAATACGGATTTTTAGATCTTATAATAAAAACATGCAAGTGCTCAATACTTCCGCTATAGCAAGTGGCTAATGCGGGTCGTGATCCACAAGGAGGGTTTGCGATGGAAGCGTTTACAGTTTTATTGAAATCGTTATCAAAACTAAGCGAAGGTTCTTCTCTGTTTTTAAAATTAAGAAAAAGAAAAAGAAAGTTATAGTTAAAGTTAGAGAGAAAGCGAGAGATGAAGAAGGTGAAAAATCAGAAAACAATAAAAAGTGACTATGTACAAATGAAGTGGAGGAAAAGATCAAAAACGATTGGGAAGAAGTGGTGAAAGAAATCGTGTTGGCGATCTATACTATAGCGATAAAAGAAAAGAAAGAACGTTAAGAATTACTTACCTAGTTTGGTGATGACTTACTTGGAAACCTTTTTGCAAGTTCTACCTTTTTGCTTCGGAGGCGTTCAGCGCATAGATCATAAACTCGAACTCGGTCCCCGTGCACATTATATCGTCAAGCATAAGAAGAACGAAGTGATGCGAGCTTGGAAGAGGAGAACGTCTTCATGAACTATCGCTGGCTCTCACGTAGCATCGGTGTACTTGCTTTAGAGTTCACTTGTAGACTCAACGCATACAACCAAGGTGAAGTAGAAAAGGAAAACGAAAAGCAAAACAAATGTAAAGGAAAGTAAAGAAACGAACACAAAGAAAAGTTTACCTTTATTGCTTACTGAGACAATGAAAGAAAGGAGGAGGAGTACATCGGTGTCACTCTCAACATCAGCCTCTCTCTCTTACTTACATGAATCATCTTCTAACCTAAGCCTACATACAAGTTACATAAAAAAGAAAAACCTAAACCTAGAAATGAAAAGCTTGGCTAAGTCCTATCTCTGCCTTGGTCCATTTTCAGTGCAGCAAATGCCTTTTTATAGCCCAAACCCTAACAACCAAGATCCCGGGAACGTTGGGGGAGCAAACGCTCCCCCAACTGACTTCAGTTGGCCGCAGAATTGCGGCTTGGGCCGCAATTCTGCGGCACTGGTGTGGCCACGTGGCCACACCAAGAGGGGGGAGCTTCCTGGGGTGAAGGGCTTCTCGCATATCTGGTTGATTTTCTTGTTTCTTCTTCAACCATTGACTGAATCAGCATTTGATTTTCTTGGCTCCGATTCCTCGATTCAAGGAGGGATTTTCTCAACTCCTTGATAGCCCAGATTTCTTCACTTCGAGTTTATTCTGAATTAATTCAGAATAAAGTGGGCTTTTGGGCTTGTTCTCCTTTTATTCCTTTGAGCATTTGGGCCTACAATTAGCAAAGAAAAAAGACACTTATTAATATCATTTATTAGCAAACAAGTGTGGTAAAGTGACAACATGAATGCAATGTATGTGACAAATCATTGGTGAATATAATTTTGAGCTCAAATCTCAATTCATCAGCACACTCCCCAAGTTTCATGGCTTAGAGTTTGAAGATGCCTATTTCTTCATAAGAGAATTTGAGGAAGTATGCCTAATGATGAAAATTCCACACCTAGTAAATGATGCTATTAGGTTGAGATTTGTCCCTTTCACTCTTAAGGACTTAGACAAGAAATGGCTTTACAGCTTAGAGGCTGGCTCTATCACATCTTAGGATGGTTTCATCAAGGTCTTCTTGAAGAAATTCTATCCAATTCATAAGACCACTCTCATTAGGAAGAACATCATGCAATTCAAGCAAGAACCTAGTGAACCTTTTTAGAGCTACTTTAAACGTTTTAAAGACCTCCTTGTCCAATGTCCTCATCATGGAATAGAGAAATGGTGACAATGCCAAATTTTTTATGACGGTTTAAATTATTCTACCAAAATCCTCTTAGAAAGTATGTGCCAAGGAGAATTCTTGCAGAAGGATGAAAATGAAGGATGGGATTTATATGAAAACCTAGCTAAAAAGACCATCCAATGGGAACCTACTAGTGAAACCTCTAGGAATCCAAACTCCATCTCTTCAAAAGGAGGTCTCCATTCAGTAGAATCATCCATAACTAATGAGGCTAAGTTAGCTAACCTAGCAAGAAGACTGGAAGTTTTAGAAACTAAGGAACCGAGTCCAGTCAATCAAGTCAGCCCAAACCAATTTTCAACTCCGGACTATACCTACTGTCAAGCCATGAATCATGTGTTTGAGGAGTGTCCTGTGTTTCAGGCTCAGCAACAATACCCTGAACCGATGAATGCGGTGTTTTCAAGGCCAAATAATAATCCTTATGCACCAACGTACAATCCTGGCTGGAGAAATCACTCTAATTTCTCATGGAGCCAAAATAACAATGACCACTCACGGTCAAATCCTGCAATCCACTTCCATCATGCTAATAATTCTTCCAATCATCCACCCAACTTTTTCAATTTCCATAATAATTCTCCCAACCATCTACCTAAATTTTCAAACTATCAACAAAACTTTCCCCACCAAGCTACACAATCTTCCTTCCAGAATCCTCAACTAGAAAGGAGAATGACTGACTTTGAGAGAAACATGGAAAGATACATGAAAAATCAAGATTCTCTCATGCAAACTATACAGAGGTTAGAGGTTCAAATGAGTCAATTAGCCACTCCACAGAATGAGAGACAAAAGGGTACCTTGCCTAGTCAGCCAACAACGAATCCTAGGAACTCATAACAAGCTCATTTGGTTGAGGATCAATCAATGAATCAATGTAACGCTGTTCATACATTGAGGTCAGGAAAGAAATTTGATAATCAAGTGTCAACACCAACCAATCCCATTCAGCACAACTAAAATCAAGCATCCACCTCATCTAATCCCACTCCTCCTAAATCTGACGAATCTAAAAAAGATAAGTCAACCAGTCAGGTGTACCAGCCTATAGTACCATTTCCTAATAGGCTGAAAAACAACAAGCAAAATCCACACATGGATAAGATAATTGAGATATTTAATCAAGTTAAGATAAATGTGCTACTTCTTGATGCCATCCAACAAGTCCCATCCTATGCTAAGTTTCTTAAGGACATGTGCACCAAGAAGAGAAAGACTAATGTTCCCAAAAAGGTCTTCTTAGCCACTAACATTAGTGAGCTACTATCGGGTCCGATCCCTATTAAGTACAAGGATCCAGGTTGTCCCACCATTGCCTGCACAATAGGACAAGCCGAGATTAGTCGTGCACATCTCGACTTAGGGGTAAGTATCAACTTGCTTCCATTCTTAGTTTATCAACAACTCGGGTTGGGCGATCTTAGTCCAACTCGAGTCACTATCCAACTGGCTGATCGTTCAGTAAAAGTTCTAAAAGGGGAGATTAATGATGTCCTTATCCGGGTCGGGGAGTTTATTTACCCTGTCGATTTCATAGTTCTAGAGACACAACCTGTGTCCAATCATAGGGCTCAAACTCCTGTTATCCTAGGGCGACCATTCCTTGCTACTGCCAATGCCATGATAAGATCGCCCAACCCGAGTCACTATCCAACTGGCTGGCCGTTCAGTAAAAGTTCTAAAAGGGGAGATTAATAATATCCTTATCCGGGTCGGGGAGTTTATTTACCCTGTCGATTTCATAGTTCTAGAGACACAACCTATGTCCAATCATAGGGCTTAAACTCCTGTTATCCTAGGGCGACTATTCCTTGCTACTGCCAATGCCATGATCAATTGTAGGAATGGGTCCATGAGGTTAACCTTTGGGGACATGACTAGAGAAGTCAATGTCTTCAACCTAGGAAAATAACCCCGTGATGTTGAGGACCAAACATTTAAAGTCAACCTCATTGAGAACTTAGCAAGTGAACATAGGGAAGAATTGGAACTAGAAACTGAGTGTGACTTCAGGTTAGAGTCTGACGACTTTAACCTTGATCAGGTTGTTGAGTCTGATGTGAATTGGGCCTCAAACTCTATTTCACCAAATATGGAGCCAACAAATTTGACTAATCCTTCCAGTAAGCCTTCCTCTTCCTTAGAATTGAAAGCCTTACCTGCGCATCTCAAGTACGTCTATCTAGGCGAACAAGAGACCTTTCCTGTCATCATTGCCTCCCATTTAAATGACGGGGAAGAAGAAGATCTTAAAGCTATTCTAAGAAAACATAGGGAAGCCATTGGTTGGACTATGACTGATATAAAGGGATTAAGTCCAACCATAGTTCAACATCGCATTCATCTCAATGAAGGTGCAACACCTAAAAGAGACCAGCAGTGTAGGTTAAACCCTATAATGCAGGAGGCTGTTCATGCTGAAATTGTGAAACTCTTAGACAATGTGATAATCTATCCCATTTCTGATAGCCAATGGGTCAGTCCTGTCCACGCGGTTCCAAAGAAATCCAGTTTTACCCTAGTGAAAAACGAGAACAAAGAGTTGGTCCAAACTCGACTTCCCACAAAGATCCGAGTTCGCATTGACTATAGGAAGCTTAATGCTGCAACTCGTAAGGACCATTGTCCACTTCCCTTTATTGATCAATTGCTTGAACGATTAGCGGGCCATGAGTATTATTGTTTCTTAGACGGTTACTCGGGGTATAATCAGATTCCTATTGCTCCTGAGGACCAAGAAATGACTATATTCACATGTCCATTTCGGACATTTTCTTATAGTCGAATGCCTTTCGGCTTGTGCAATGCCCCTGTAACATTCCAATGTTGCATGTTGAGTCTTTTCTCTGATATGGTAGAACGATTCTTAGAGATCTTTATGGATGATTTCTCCATCTACAGAGATTCATTCACTCAATGTCTCTACCATTTTGAACTTGTCCTCCAACGTTGTGCTGAGAAAAATCTGACACTGAATTGGGAGAAATGCGACTTCATGGTAAAATATGGAATTGTCTTGGGTCATGAAATCTCCAAGGAAGGAATTGAAGTGGATAGAGCCAAAATTGAGGTTATTGCAAAGCTTCCCATGCCCAAATGCGTGAAGGATATTAGACCCTTTTTAGGACACGCCAGTTTTTACCGAAGATTTATCAAGGATTTTAGTAAGATTGCTAGGCCCTTGACTAATCTGTTAGCTAAGGACGTGTCCTTCACTTTTGATGCTGAATGTATGAATTCTTGAGAGAAGCTTAAGAGAGAGCTTATTCTACACCAATCATATCTGCACCGGATTGGTCTAAGCCATTCGAAATCATGTGCGATGCTTCCGATTTTGCTATAGGCGCTGTCCTAGGACAACGCATTGATAACAAGCAGCACATGATTTACTACTCTAGTAGGACTCTCAACGATGCTCAATTGAACTACACTACGACTGAGAAGGAATTCTTGACTGTAGTGTTTGCCTTAGAGAAATTTCGTCCCAACCTACTAGGGTCCAAAACCACCATTTTCACCGATCATTCTGCGCTTAGGTACCTCATGATGAAGAAGAATGCCAAGGCCCGACTCATTCGTTGGATCCTCCTTCTTCAAGAATTAGATCTCGAGATTCGAGACAAGAAAGGCGTAGAAAATGTCGTTGCTGACCATCTATCACGAATCCATAATTCTCCATGCAACGAATTACCCATAAATGAGGATTTTTCTGATGAAAATCTCTTAGCTATCTTTAGGGAACTTTGGTATGCTGATATAGTAAATTACTTAGTCACAAACCAAATTTCATTTCATTGGTCCAAAAACGATATATACCGGTTCTTATCCCAAGTCCGGTATTTCTTTTAGGAGGAACTGTATCTTTTTAAATACTGTTCTGACCAAATTATTAGGAGATGCATTCCCGATGAGGAGGTTAAGAGTGTTATATCCTTTTGTCACGACCTTGCATGCAGTGGACACTTTGGTCCTCGCAAGACTGCTGAAAAAGTGTTACAAAGTAGGTTCTATTGGCCCACTTTGTTCAAAGATGCTTATGAATTTTGCAAGACGTGCCCTAGATGCCAGATGGTAGGAAGGATCTCAAAACGAAATATGATGCCCCTCAACCCAATTCTAGAAATAGAACTCTTTGATGTTTGGGGCATCGACTTTATGGGTCCATTTCCTAATTCATTTGGAAACCAATACATATTAGTTGCTGTGGACTATGTTTCCAAGTGGATAGAAGCTATTCCTAGTAGAACTAATGATAACAAAGTTGTCATAAAGTTTTTGAAAGAGAATATTTTTTCACGCTTCGGAACCCCTCGTGCTATCATCAGTGATAATGGCACTCACTTTTGCAATAGATCCTTTGAAGCTCTTATGCGAAAGTATGCCATCACTCACAAGTTGTCCACACCTTTTCATCCTCAAACCAGTGGGCAGGTTGAGGTTTCCAATAAACAAGTCAAGCTTATCTTGGAGAAGACTGTGAACCAATACCGGAAAGATTGGTCCACCAAACTTGTAAATGCCCTATGGGCCTACAGGACCGTTTTCAAAATGATTCTAGGGATGTCTATGGTAAAGCTTGTCACCTACCCGTTGAGTTAGAGCACCGGGCCTTATGGGCAATCAAGCAATTGAATTTTGACTTGACTAAGACAGGTGACCTTCGAAAATTACAAATTTTCGAATTAGAGGAGTTAAGAAATGAGGCCTATGAAAATGCTAAGATCACTAAAGATAAAGTTAAGATTTTTCATGATAAACACATCATAAGACAAACCTTTGTCTCTGGATAAAAAGTCTTACTCTATAATTCTAGGCTTTATCTTTTTCTACGAAAATTAAAATCAAGATGGACTGGCCATTCGTTATAAAAATCGTGTTTTCACACAGTACAGTAGAGATCAGTGACCCCAAGAATGGAAATAATTTTAAGGTAAATGGTCAACGCCTTAAACCTTTTTTGGAATCGGTGCCGGTAAATGAAACGGCTATGGGTCTTTTTGACCCAGTGTATTGGTAACTTTCCTCTTTTCCATTTTATTTCATGCATCTATACATTTCTTTCATACATTGGGGACAATACATGAGATAAGTGTGAGGGAGGGTTCTAACATGACTAATATAATATAAAAAGAAAAAAAGAAGAAAATAAAGAAATATATATATATATATAATAATAAAAAAAACTTTTTGAAAGGTAAGAACAATATTTTGATATATTTTTTGTGAAAAATTAAGTCAATTTTAAGGAATAGGAAAATCATTATTAGGATTTCTTACACTTGGTCAAAATAAGATGACTTGTTTGATTTTTAGGGTTAGGAAGTTAGGAAGAAAATTTGTGAAAGTAATTTATTCTTGATCTTTACCTTGATGAAATATGCCCACTTTATACACTTACACATTTAGGGTTCAAAAACAAAGACTCTTATGCCCTATATAAAAAAAACTATATATGTATAAATGATAAACAAATCTAATTATTGATTAGCTAGGTGCTTTGACCTAAGCAAGCCTTAGTATTTATGCAAAAGATAAATAGATAACTTTGAGAAATGATATATATAAATCCTCTGATTAAGCTGGGTATTTGTGCCTAATGAAGCATAAGTATTCACGCCTAAAAGGGGTACATTTTATAAATAAAAACCTTAGTTTCCTGGCCTTGTCTGCTCGAGTGTTTAAGTCCTTAGGGGTGTTTTCTCACCTGGTGCCCTAAAACTGTCTGGTTTGGGTATCATCGACTAAAGGCTCGTTACATGGGCAGATTAGAAAGCCTAATGGAATTGAGGAATAAATACCACAAAAAAATAAATATAAATAAGGTATAAGAGTTAATGTAAAAGAACCCTTAGTCAAACTTCACAGTCACGATGGTGCATATGACTCAGGGTAAAGTAATAGACTAGATGAGAAACACAATTTGACTCCTTACTTTGACTGATGACATGTTTTTGAATAGAGACTAAGTCTAGAAATAAAAAGTTTGATATTCCTATAACTTATAGATTACTTAAACTTTTACAAATATACTTTAAATATTTTTCTCCTTTCAAAATGTTTTTCGAAAATACTAACATTTTTTCTCTTTCTTTATGGATTTTGTGGGTGCAATCCACTGAAAACCCTCACGAGACAAAACTCGTCCCCTAGGGGTAACCTAGAGGTTTAACGGCTTGTTACACATGCTCAGTGCAATCGAGTGACCTGCGAAAGTGGTCTAATAATTGATTAAGATTAGTTTTGCTCTTTTTCTCGAGGGCGAGCAAAAGATAAGTGTGGGGATGTGATCGGTCACATATATTACATACATATTGCCACATTACCATGCTTGTTATCTAAATAAATCATATTAATAAGTCCTATTTTTCTTTATAAAATGTAGGCTCATTGCTAAAGGATTGGAAAGAGAAACAAGCCCAAAAGCCCATCAAATTCTGATTTAATTCAGAATAAATTTGAAATCAGGGAGTAAGGGCAAGTCTTGGCAAATCAGAGAGGTTGAAAACTGGTTGAAATGAATCATCCCAAATCAAGCGGTTGAAGCCAACAATCAAAGGCTATTTCATCAAATCCTGAAGCAGAAACGGGAAAACCAGCAGGAGATAAGGGAAAATCACCAAACGAAGAAGCTTCTCCAACCTGGGCCGCGAAAACGCGGCCAAAACCGCGTTTTTGCGGCCGTTTGATATCTATTATTGGAGCGTTTGCTCCCCCTATCTTCATACGTCCCCTCTCGTTTGGTTTTTGCCTATAAATACTGTATTTTTCAGAGAAAGGGGACCGGAACTTAGATTTAGTCTTTTTCTTTATTTTTTAAGGCTTTAGGCTCTTTGTTAGATAGTATAGAAGTTGTATCTTTGTTTTATAATTTGTAATTCAGTGCAAATACCAGTAAAAGAGAGGAATTGAGTGATTGTATTCTGAAGATTGAAGTGACATCAATATAAGGATCAAGCTACCTTTTCTTCACTCCATTTTATGGTATGTCTTGCTTTATTTACTCGCATTATTCTTTGTCTTCCATGAGTAGCTAAATCGGTTTTCTGGGCTCACTATTATTCCTCTCTCTGATCCCTCTTCTTTTCAAATGGTTTTGATGAAAAGACCCAATGAATCATTTGCATGCCTAACTTAAACCTTTCTTCTTGAAAGTGTTCTTGAAGGCACATGAGAATGGGTTTGGATTTTTTTAACTTCTACTGATTGGTCACTAATGTTGCATATTTAATGTCACATTTCCATACTTATTTTAGAATAAAATCCTGCATTGTCCTAATTATTTGTTTAATTTATTTGCAGGCCCAATCCTTAAGGAGATGAAGAGAAATGAGCCCAAAAGCCCACCAGAATTCTGAATTAAATCAGAATAAATTCACACACACAAAATCTGGGCAAAATCAAGAGGTTGAAACCGGTTGAGAAGAATTCTCTCAGAATCGATCGGTTAAAGCCAAGAATCCAAGGCCATTTCGTCAGAATCCGGGACTCAAACGAAGAAACTAACAAAGGATAAAGTCAGAAGATAATCCCAGGATGACCCACCAACAGGGTGTGGCCATTTGGCCACACCCTGGTCGTGGAAACGCGGCCCAAGCCGCGTTTCCGCGGCTTTGTTGGGGAGTTAGGAGGAGCGTTTGCTCCCCCGAGCTCCCCGGGATCCTGGTTGTTGGGTATTTGCCTATAAAAGGCCTGTACTTTTGCTGAAAAGGGACGCCAAGGCAGAGTTAGGATTTTAGACTAGTTTTTCCATTTTGTAGTTTAGTTTTTACTTTTATGTAACTTGTATGTAACTTAGGGTAGAAGAAGATTCATGTAAGTAAGAGAGAGGGACTGATGTTGAGAGTGACACCGACGATGTACCCTACTCCTTTCTTTCATTGTCTCAGCAAGTAATAAAGGTAAATGCTTTGTTTATTTTCTATTCTGCTTTACTTTACATTTGTTTTGCTTTCCTCTTCCTCTTCTACTTTACCTTGGTTGTATTTGTTGAGTGTACAAGTGAATTCCAAAGCAAGTATAACTAAGCTACGTGAGAGCCAGCGATAGTTCATGAAGACGTTCTCCTCTTCCAAGAACCGCATCACTTCGTTCTTCTTATGCTTGACGATATAATGTGCACGGGAACCGAGCTCGAGTTTATGATCTATGCGTTGAACGCCTCCGAAGCAAAAAGGTAGAACTTGCAAAAAAGTTTCCAAGTAAGTCATCAATCAACCTAGGTAAGTATCTCTTCACTTTTCTTTCTTTCTTTTCTTTCTTAGTTTAGATCACCAACAACTTCTTCCAAATCGTTTTCATTCTTCTTTCCACTTCATTGTACATAGTCGCTTTCTTTTGTTTTCTGAATTTTCCACCTTCTTCATCTTCCATTTTCTTCTAACTTTAATATAACTTTCTTTTTCATTTTCATAACTTTAAAACAGAGAAGAACCTTCGCTTTTCTTCTTAACGATTTCAATAAAGAACTGTAACGCTTCCATCGCAAACCCTCCTTGTGGATCACGACCCGCATAGCCACTTGCTATAGCGGAAGAATTGAGCACTTGCACATCTCCTTTCTTAAGTTCTATAATCTCGTATTTTGTGTGCAGGTTTTAGCCTCAATCAAATTTTGGCGCCGTTGCCGGGGAGGGTAAAACGGTTTTTATTGAAATCTGAATTTTTCTTGAAAATTTTTTAGAACTAAACGAATTTTCTTCTCTGTTGCAGGTTACAGGGCAAGCAAAGCAGGAAAATAAGTTTGCAGTGACATACAAGTGGTATTGGGCCTCTGCTCTAGAAAGTAGAGACCCATTGCCCTCTGAATTGCCGCGTTTCCACGGCAAAAGCCGCGGATCCGCGGCAATAAAAAGCTAACTACTAACAGGTTTTTGCAGGGCTGCTAGCTTTGCAAATTCTAGTTTGCTGCAATTATTTATTTCTTATATGCCATCACAAAAACCTGCTAATAATCAACAGTAAAAAGTTTGTTGCAAAAGTTAAAAATTGATTAGACGTTCGCATTTTAGGCACATGTCTTTTCAATTCATTTACTTTTACTGTTGAAGAGTGCTGGAGCAAGGTACGTATGCATTGCATTTAGCATAGGACTCACTTCTTGGTTGATTTATATCGCTTTGAGTGAATCTTACATATCTTGTACACTTGCACAAATTGATCTTAAGGGCACTAACCCATTAACAAGATAAGGTGGGGATTTGATCACCCTTCCTTAGTCCAAAAATCACATTCCAAGCACTCACTAACCCAAGCCTAACTAAAATTGAGTAGACGTTGGCCCTAGGGACATCTCGGACTCAATTAAGAGATTATCCTAAGGGGGAAAAATATTGGAATCTAACTCCTGCAAAATCAGTGTCTAAGAAAGGGATTGAGGGCCGAAAGCCCGAAGGTTGGTGGTTATTTAATTAAGGAACGTCTTTGACGGAAAACCTCCCACCAACCTTGCCCTGACCTGGCTGATTAGCTTGTGGTTAAAGTCTACATTAGACCTCCCGTGGACAGTCTAACCAGTTAGGAGTCGTCTAGGTCCTAAGTCTACCCTAACTTAGGCTAGAATTTTTTCTTTTTTTGTTTGTTTATTTGTTTGTTTTTCTTTGTTTGTATTCTATTGTGTGATATGGACCATAATAATAATTTTTTCAACTACAATAATAATCCATATTACACACCGACTTCATTTTCGGATATTACCAACCCGGCATATCATAACTTTGACCAACCTAGTGTGCCGGATTGGTCTTATCCGAATCAATATGACCCATACCCCCCATCTAATAACTATAATTTCCATAATGATTTCAACTCTTCACCGAGTCAGTGGGGATTCACCTCCCCCGAGCATAATTTCCAACCACCTTGTCCTTCTTCTCCACCTAGTCCACAATATTTTCAAGATTCATACTCAGTTCCACCCGTCCAAAATAGGAAACCATCAATTTTGGGAATGAGTATGCGTGAGTCCAAACACAAATCCCAAAGTCTGATGGACTCACAATTTAACTACCACTTTCAAGATAATTCTTCATCTTTTCATCAAAACAATGAACCTATCAACTATGAAAAGATGCTTGAAGCCATGACTCAGGCTCAAAACACTCGTAATCGTGACATAGATATGATGGTCGAATCTCTACGTTCCCACCGTCCTGATGTCACTAACTATTCTGTTAGAGCCGAAGAGTTATGTAGTTTTGGAAATCAAGATTCCATTTCAGAACAACCATGTGAACTTACCCAAACTCCAAATGATATTGATAGTTTGGCTAGTTTTCCTTTTCCTGAAATAGAACTTGAAAATGATTATGATCCTGAACCCCAACTTAGTGATTCAATTCTATTTCCTGATTCGATTATGACTCCGGTATCTTCACCTGACTTCAATCTTTTCCCGGAGTCAACATTGGATCCTGTACCAATTCATAAAGAAATTGAATCACCCATTCTTGAGGATCATATTGAACTTGACCAATTATACAATTTTGAAAATCCTATTGACAAATTGGCAAGTTCTCAATTTTTTGATATTGAACTCAATGAGATATGTGACCTAGATTCTCAAATCTGTGATCCAGTTCAACTTTCTGAATCAATATTGACTCTTGTTGTGTTACCAAACTTGAGTAATATTTTAGAGTTAGTTTTGATTCCTCCACCTATCATTCCTGAACTGGAATCACCCACATTAAGTCACATTCAATTGTTAGAAAATACATGTGGACTAGAGTTTCAACTTCTTGAGTTGGACCCGCTTCTTGAACCAATTTCGACTCCTGAACCTTTACTTGACTTAAGTCACCTTCCTGAGTCGGTATTAGTTCCTGTCCTTCCTGAGTCCAAGTCAACCATTCTATCATTTCATACTCCTTTCTGGGACGAGGTGGTTGACAAATTTGACTCCGAAATCAATTATGGAATATGGAAATTAGATGGGGTTAAATATTTAATAAAGATCCTTCATGGATTTATCTTTTTAATGGGTTATATTAAAAATATTTCTGGTGGGTTCCTCTGAGACCCAAGAAAAGTTGATTGGGCCATGTTTCGTGGACCAATCAGACCACCACCGGAACCACCACCTTAAGGTAACCATTTTCCTTCCCTTTCTTCTTTTTTCATGCATTTATGCATTAATTCATACATTGAGGACAATGCATGAGATAGGTGTGGGGGAGGGTCTAACATAACTTTTCTTTTTCTTTAAAATAAAAAAAATTAACATTTTTCTTTACTTTTAAAAACTTTTTGAAAAATAGAAAAAATATTTTGACTTATTTTTGTAAGAAATTAAGTTAATTTTAAGGAATAGGAAAATCCAAATTAGGATTTCTTATACTTGGTCAAAATAAGATTATTTGTTTGATTTATAGAGTTAGGAAGATAATTTGTCAAAGTAATTTAGTCTTGATCTTTACCTTAATGAAATATGCATACTTCATACACTTACACACTTAAGGTTCAAAAAAAAAGATTCTTATGCATTATAAAAAAAAAAAATAAGTCTAATTATTGATTAGCTAGGTGCTTTGGCCTAAGCAAGCCTTAGTATTTATGCGAAAGATGATTAGATAAGTTTGAAAAGAAAAATTCTCTGATTAAGCTGGGTATTTGTGCCTAATAAAGCATAAGTATTCACGCCTAAAAGAGGTTTATATAATAAAATCCTTAGTTTTGTGGCCTTGCTTGCTCGAGTCCTTAAGTCCTTGGGGGTGTTTTCTCACCTGGTGCCCTAAGACCGTTTGGTTTGGGAGTCATCGATTAAAGGCTCGTTACATGGGCAGATTAGAAAGCCTAATAAAACTAAGGAATAATACCACACAAAAAAAAGGTATATATATAAAAATAAATAAGGCATAAGATTTAGAGTTAATGAACCCTTAGTCAAAAATTTTCACATTCACAAGGTGCATATGACTTAGGGTAAAGTAATAGACTAGATGAGAAGCACAATTTGACTCCTTACTTTGATTGATAACAAATTTTTGAATATAGACTAAGTTTAGGAATGAAAAATTCGATTTTCCTATAACTTATAGATTGCTTAGATCTTACAATCATATTTCAAATATTTTTCTCTTTCAAAATGCTTTTCGAAAATACTAACTCTTTATTTCTCTTTCTTTATGGATTTTGTGGGTGCAATCCGCTGAAAACCCTCACGAGACAAAACTCGTCCTCTAGGGAAAACCTAGAGGTTTAACGGCTTGTTGCACATGCTCAGTGCAATCGCGCGACCTGCGAAAGTGGTCTAATAATCCTTAGTATAGTTTAGTTGTTTTGCTCGAGGACGAGCAAAAGATAGGTATGGGGGTGTGATTGGTCACTAATGTTGCATATTTAATGTCACATTTCCATATTATTTTAGAATAAAAGCCTGCATTGTCCTAATTATTTGTTTGATTTATTTGCAGGCCCAATCCTTAAGGAGATGAAGAGAAATGAGCCTAAAAGCCCACCAGAATTCTGAATTAAATCAGAATAAATTCGCACACACAAAATCAGGGCAAAATCAAGAGGTTGAAACCGGTTGAGAAGAATCCTCTCAGAATCGATCGGTTAAAGCCAAGAATCCAAGGCCATTTCGTCAGAATCCGGGACTCAAATGAAGAAACTAATAAAGGATAAAGTCAGAAGATAATCCCAGGATGACCCACCAACAGGGTGTGGCCATCTGGCCACACCCTGGCCGCGGAAACGCGGCCCAAGCCGCGTTTTCGCGGCTTTGTTGGGGAGTTAGGGGGAGCGTTTGCTCCCTCGAGCTCCCCGGGATCCTGGTTGTTGGGTATTTGCCTATAAAAGGCCTGTACTTTCGCTGAAAAGGGACGCCAAGGCAGAGTTAGGATTTTAGACTAGTTTTTCCATTTTGTAGTTTAGTTTTTACTTTTATGTAACTTGTATGTAACTTAGGGTAGAAGAAGATTCTTGTAAGTAAGAGAGAGGGGCTGATGTTGAGAGTGACACTGACGATGTACCCTACTCCTTTCTTTCATTGTCTCAGCAAGTAATAAAGGTAAATGCTTTGTTTATTTTCTATTCTGCTTTACTTTACATTTGTTTTGCTTTCCTCTTCCTCTTCTACTTTACCTTGGTTGTATTTGTTGAGTGTACAAGTGAATTTCAAAGCAAGTATAACTAAGCTACGTGAGAGCCAGCGATAGTTCATGAAGACGTTCTCCTCTTCCAAGAACCGCATCACTTCGTTCTTCTTATGCTTGACGATATAATGTGCACGGGGACCGAGCTCGAGTTTATGATGTATGAGTTGAACGCCTCTGAAGCAAAAAGGTAGAACTTGCAAAAAAGTTTCCAAGTAAGTCATCAATCAACCTAGGTAAGTATCTCTTCACTTTTCTTTCTTTCTTTTCTTTCTTAGTTTAGATCACCAACAACCTCTTCCAAATCGTTTTCATTCTTCTTTCCACTTCATTGTACATAGTCGCTTTCTTTTGTTTTCTGAATTTTCTACCTTCTTCATCTTCCATTTTCTTCTAACTTTAATATAACTTTCTTTTTCATTTTCATAACTTTAAAACAGAGAAGAACCTTCGCTTTTCTTCTTAACGATTTCAATAAAGAACTGTAACGCTTCCATTGCAAACCCTCCTTGTGGATCACGACCCGCATAGCCACTTGCTATAGCGGAAGAATTGAGCACTTGCACATCTCCTTTCTTAAGTTCTATAATCTCGTATTTTGTGTGCAGGTTTTAGCCTCAATCATCTACCTCTTTTAAAAACGTCTCTTGAACTTGTTTTTATCTCATACTTGAACTTCTTGATGATTTAACATTCAATTCAAGACGATTTCTTAAAGAAAAGAATTAACCTTTCCAACCATCTTATGTGCTTTGCTTAAAACTTTCTAAAATCAATCTTAAGTTTTTGCCTATAATCAAGTTGAGACACTAAGGATTTCAATAGAAGAACACATCGTTGAGTAGTTAGATAGTGAGCCAGATTTTCTTCTTTATTAAAAAAACAACAAATCACTTTTTCAAGCTTTATACAAAATTCACCTTTTTCAAAGTCTTCTCTAAATTTGCATTTTTTCTTTTAATCATCTCTCTTCTCTCCATTCTCTTTTCAACTAAAAAACTAGCACCATTCTTAGCTTTCTAAACAAAACACCGAAAAGCTTTCATCGCATTCCTCCTCGTGGACATGACTCGTTAGCCCGAAGCTACATGGTAATTTCCTTGCTCTTTCCTTTTTCAATCAATGGCACGAGGGTTCCAAAGCGTGAAAAGATGTTTTCTTTCAAGAACTTGACAACAACTTTATTGTCATTTGTCTTGCAAGGGATGGCTTCAACCCATTTGGATACGTAATCTATAACTAACAAGATGTATTGGTGCCCAAATGAATTAGGAAAGGGACCCATAAAATCAATGCCCTAAACATCAAAGAGTTCTATTTTTAAAATTGGGTTGAGGGGCATCATGTTTCGTTTAGAGATCCTACCTATCATTGGGCATCTTGTGCATGTCTTGCAAAAGGTCAAAAGCATCCTTAAACAGGGTAGGCCAATAGAAGCCACTATGTAGTACCTTTTCAGCTGTTTTGCATGGATCAAAGTGTCCACCGCAAGCAAATTCGTGACAAAAGGCTAGAACACTTCTAGTTTCCTCTTCGGGAACACATCTCCTAATTATTTGGTTGCTACAATATTTGAAGAGGTAAGGGTCCTCCCAAATGAAATACCGGACTTGAGATAAGAACTGATATTTATCCAGTTTTGACCAACTAGATGGGGCTTGGTTTGTGACTAAGTAATTAACTATGTCGGTAAACCATGGTTCCGTAGAGATGGCTAAAAGTTGTTCGTCAGGGATGTCATCATTGATGGGCAGTTCGTCAGAAGGTGCGTTTGGCACACGAGAGAGATAGTCGGCGGCGATATTTTTGACACCCCTTTTATCTCAAATTTTGAGATCAAACTCTTGAAGGAGGAGGATCCAACAGATGAGTCGGGCCTTCGCATCCTTCTTGTGCATAAGGTATCGAATCGCTGAATGGTTGGTGAAGATAGTGGTCTTGGTCCCAAGTAGGTATGGGCGAAATTTCTCCAAAGCAAACACTATAGCTAAGAATTCCTTCTCAGTAGTAGTATAGTTTACTTGGGTTTCGTTTAGTGTCCTACTTGAATAATAGATCACATGCTTCTTGTTATCTTTGTGTTGTCCTAAGAGAGCGCCTATAGCAAAATCAGAAGCATCACACATGATCTCAAAGGGTTTGGACCAGTCCGGAGGTGAGATGATAGGTGCAGAGATAAGTTCCAATTTTAACTTCTCCCATGCGCTATGGCACTTGTCATCAAAGATGAAGGGCACGTCTTTGGCTAAAAGGTTTGTAAGGGGTCTAGCAATTTTGCTAAAATCCCTAATGAACCTACGGTAAATCTCGGCGTGTCCTAAATAAGAACGAATATCTTTCACGCATCGTGGAATTGGGAGTTTGGCTATGATTTCCACCTTTGCTTATCCACTTTAATCCATTTCCTAGATATCTCATGACCTAGGACAATCTGATCGGTCGCTAATATTGCACATTCATTATCATATTCTCATACTTATTTTAGAATAAACTCTATTTTTTTCCTAATTATTGTTTAATTTATTCGCAGGCCCATTACTAAAGGAGAGGGAAGAGAAACGAGCCAAAAAGCCCATCAAATTCTGATTTAAATCAGAATTAATTCGAAGTCAGTAAATCAGGGTAGATCAGGTCAGTTCAGATCGATTGAAAATCAGTTAAAAATATATCTCTTCAAATCAATCGGTTAAAGCCAACGATCAAAGGCCGTTTCGTCAAATCCAGGAGCTGAAACGAGAAATCCAGAACCGGATAAAATATTCTCTCGAAATCAGGAACCCCCACCATTTGGGTGTGGCCACCTTGCCACACCTAGACCGTGAAAACGCAACCAAAGCTGCGTTTCTGCCGCTTTGTTGCAACAGTTGGGGGTGCGTTTGCTGCCCCTATCTTCGTACGCCCCTCCCCGCTGGGTTTTGCCTATAAATACTGGGATTTGTAGAGCGTACAGAGGACGATGATGCAGAGATAGAATTTAGTCCACTTTTTCATTCTTTTTAGTGTAGGTTTTTATTTTTCTTTTTATGCAATTTTTAGTTTTCATTTATGTAATTCAAAGGAGATCAGAGTTTCATAGGAGAATGAAAATGAAGCTTGTGCTAAGAGTGACTCCGGTGTAAGTTGTTCTTCTTTTCTCTTATTGTTATAAAATCAAATTTATAGTTACCATTTTTATGTACTTTGTTTTTGTGTTCTTTTCTTTCTTTTCTCCTTCTCTCTTTCTTGTACCAATTGCTATCCAAGTGAGTCTTATAGTATCGAAAGAGCCTTGCCTTTATGAGTGCCATGATAGCTCATGACGATGGATTTTAGTCTCAGTCTGTATCATTTCATGCTTGTTTTGTCTTGATGATGTGATGTGAAAGAGACGAGAATCAACTCTTATGGGCTATGCGCTGATTGCCCCCACTTCAAGGTAACATCGTCGCCAAGTAAGCTTTTGGTCAAAGAAGGTAGGTAATTATATTTAATTTCTTTCTTTTAACTTCTAGTGTAAATTATCAACACCACAATCTTCCAAATCTCTTTCACTCCTTTTCAATTTCTTTGTACATATCACTTCTATTTTCTCCACCTTCTCATTCTACCACTTTCTTCCTAACTTGACTTTAACTCCATTTTTCTCTTTTATTTTTAAGAACTAAAAGAAGAATTTTAACCATTAGTTGTAGCATAAAAGAGAACTTGCTTAAAAGATTTCAACGCTAGTCCCTCCTTGTGGATTACGACCCGTATAGCCACTTGCTAACGCGGTAGAATTGAGCACCTGCACTCTTTATTTAAAAGTTTTGAAATTCTGTAATCTTGTGTGCAGGTAGAAACTCAATCACAATCCCATGTTGCACCATAAAGTGACACTTTTCACAATTTAGGGTCAAGTTCTTTTCGGTGCACCTTTTTAGCACTAGTTCTAAGTGATGTAGACATTGGTCAAACGAATCTCCATAGACGGAGAAGTCGTCCATGAAGATCTCCAAGAAGTGCTCGACCATGTCGGAGAAAAGGCTTAACATGCAACGTTGAAATGTCGCGGGGGCATTGCATAGGCCGAAAGGCATTCGACGATAAGCAAACGTTCCAAATGGACATGTGAATATTGTCTTTTCTTGGTCCTCCGGGGCTATTGGGATTTGGTTATACCCTGAGCATCCGTCCAAGAAACAGTAATACTGGAAACTCTAATTAGTGTGAGTGCAACGGAGATGATTTGTGTGCCAAAGAAGGGTAATGACGTCCCCACCTTATCTTGTTTATGGGTTTTGCCCTTAAAGTGATTTAGTGCACGAGTAAAGCACTAGACAAGTATTCACTCAAAAGCAGTAAATCAGCCAAGGGTGCTTCCTAGTCTATATGCAATACGAACGTACCTTGTCGCCAGCACGCTTCAATAGGAGTTAAGAAAATTTAAATAGACACATGCCTATGATGCAAGAGTCTAAATTTTTTTCATTAGTCAACTAATAAGTTACTGTTAATTAATTAGTAGTATACAGGGTGATCACAGAGAATAATTATCAAAGCAGTAAACAGAACTTTGTAATTTGCAACAACCTGCAAAATATCAATTAGTAGTGATCTACTATAGCCGCGAAAACACTACAATTGCCGCATTTGCGCGGCTATTTAGTAGGCTCTATTGCTCTGCCTTCTAGGGCAGAGGCACAGAGTAGCTATATGTCCTTAGATGCAGCTAGTTTTCCTGTTGTCAGATCCTACAAACAGAAAAAAAAATTAGTTTGTTTAGAGAATATCGTACTGTTCCCTCCCCAGCAACGGCGCTAAAATTTTGATTGAAACAGGAAAATAATAAAGAAAGAGTTAACGTTAGAAAGTCTTAGTCTCGTTTCAATGTAACCTGTAGCAAGGGCTAGACGTGTCGATCCACAGGGAAGGATGTGATGGAAGCTTTACGGAACGATTTTCTCTAAAATTGGCTTAGAAAAAAAAAGATAATGATTGTGGGAATTAGATTTAATCAAGCAAAAAAAATGATAGTCTACTAATCATCTACCATAATCAAAGTATTAGTTTAAAAGAATGAACATCATATTGAATGAAGAATTATCTACCCTAGGGTATTGATTGAGAATCAAGAAAGATGAATAAAAATGTTGGAAACCCTAATCAGTGTGCACAAATAAAAATTAAACTATAGTTCATTTTAATTTCAAAGCATAGCATAAGAAAAATTCACTTAAAATTATGCTATCAAAGTATTTAAATATGAACCATGAATAACCATTTAAAAAGTGCAACCCAAAATAGTTAAACTTAATTATTGATTCATCTTCAAGAATACCAATTTAATTCTATAACAAGCATAGATGTCAATCAGTTCATCTTTTAAACTAAACTAGGATTGGTCGAAAGATTAGCAAACTATAAGTTTAATTAGCTATTCATAATTTTATTTTTATTTTTAATTTTTTTTGAATAAGATAAGTTGCATCAGAATTAAAAGAAGAAAAAAAACAAATAAGCCAAGTAGAAAACTAAATTGAATTGCAAAGTAAGAAGAGAAAAAAGAATAAAGAACCTTATTTTATTGGATGTCACTGGCCAATTATAAAACACTTCTGCTTCTTCAACAATCTTCTTCTCCAAATAAAAAAACAAAAAATACAAGAAAATTTGGAAAGAAAAGAGGATCTAAAGGAAACAAAAAAGTACCTGTCCCCTATTACGGTCGATCGGGCGGTCGACCGACTGTAATCAGTTTAGGTCTTGGTTAAACACGATAGACCGACCGGTCAACCAGGAGCCAACAATCATATTTTTTTGAATTGCTTGTCGATCGGTCGGTCGACCGCCACTCTGTCAGATTAGCAGAAACGGCTAGTTTTTGGAGACTATTTTTTAATATTTTTTATAAAACGTGTTTAGTTGAATTTTAAGAGTCAATTTCTTACTTTTAAATCTGGTAAAATTATTCTAAATTTGTTTTTCCAAAACTTATATAAAGGGTCATTAGGATTGAATAATACACAACAACAAATTTCATTGAAAGTCTAGTTTTGCTTTCAAAGAGAAAAAGTTTTAATTTTTATTTTGTGCTCTTATTTTCAAAGCTTTTTAATTGAGTTTTTCTGGTCTTAAAATCTCTCTTTCTGATTTTCACTCTCACTTACATCCTTGAGCTTCAAGTTTAAAATTTACTCTATAGGGTTTTGTAAGAGAATTGCAAAGAGAGTGTTTGTGGTCTCTTGATCACCCGGAGCTTGTTATCTCAATTGGCTTTGTGCCGCCTCTGGTGTAGAGGATTGAGTTGGGGAGTTGTGTACTCCGAGTGGTTGTAGTTCCTTATTTTAAGGTCCCTTTGTGGAGGATCCAATAGTCGATTGTGAAATCCTTCATGGTGGTAAAGGCGGGGACGTAGAACGGAGGCTCGAATCTCGAAACAAATCTTTTTGTTTGTGATTGCTTTATTGTCTCTATTTATTTGTGAAAGTATACCTAGAGAGGGGTGAATAGGTGTAAGTGATTGAGGCTAAACCTGCACAAAAATACGGAATTATAGAACTTTAAGATTAGGATGTGCAAGTATTCAATTCTTCCGCGATAGCAAGTGGCTATGCGGGTCGTGATCCACAAGGAGGGTTTGCGATGGAAGCTTTACGTTTCTTTATTGAAATCGTTATGAAAATAAGCGAAAGTTGTTCTCTGTTTTAAAGTTATAAAAATGAAAAAGAAAGTTATAGTTAAAGTTAGAAGAAAGTGAAAGATGAAGAAGGTGAAAAAATAAGAAAACAATAAAAGCGACTATGTACAAATGGAGTGAGTGGAGAAGAAAGAGTTGGAAGAGGTGGTGATATAATTTACAGAAATGAGAGAAAGGAAAGAAAAGGAAGGAATACTTACCTAGTTTAATTGATGACTTACCTGGAAACCTTTTGCAAGTTCTACCTTTTTGCTTCGGAGGCGTTCAACACATAGGTCATAAACTCGAGCTCAGTCCCCGTGCACATTATATCGTCAAGCATATCAAGAACGAAGTGATGCGGAGCTTGGAAGAGGAGAACGTCTTCATGAACTATCGCTAGCTCTCACGTAGCTTAGTTATACTTGCTTTGAAATTCACTTGTAGACTCAACAAATACAACCAAGGTAAAGTAGAAAGAGGAAGAGGAAAGCAAAACAAAAGGAAAGTAAAGATACGAACATAAATAAAAGTTTACCTTTATTGCTTGAAACAATGAAAGAAAGGAGGAGGGTACATCGGTGTCACTCTCAACATATGCCTCTCTCTCTTACTTACATGAATCATCTTCTAACCTAAGCTTACATACAATTTACATAAAAAGAAAAGAGAAACCTAAACTAAGAAATGGAAAACTAGTCTAAAATCCTAATCTGCATTGGCGTCCATTTTCAGCGCAAGTACATGCCTTTTATAGGCACAAAACCCAATCTATAGGATCCCGGGGAGGTCGGGGGAGCAAACGCTCCCCCTAACTCCCCAACAAAGCCGCGAAAACGCGGCTAGGGCCGCATTTCCGCGGCCAGGGTGTGGTCAGGTGGCCACACCCTGTTGGTGGATCGCCCAGGTATTCCCCTCTGCTTTTATCTTGAGTTGGTTTCTTCATTTGAGTCCCGGATTCTGACGAAATGGCCTTGAATTCTTGGCTTTAACCGTTCGATTCTGAGAGGATTCTTCTCAACCGGTTTTCAACCTCTTGATTTAGCCCTAATTTAGTGAGTGCGAATTAATTCTGATTTAACTCAGAATTTTGGTGGGCTTTTGGGTTCATTTCTCTTTATCTCCTTTAAGAATGGGCCTGCAAATAAATTAAGCAATTAATTAGGACAATGCAAGCTTTTATTCTATAATAAGTATGGAAATATGATATTAAATATGCAACGTTAGTGACTAATCACACCCCCATACCTATCTTTTGCTCGTCCTCGAGCAAAACAACTAAACTATACTAGAGATTATTAGACCACTTTCGCAGGTCGCGCGATTGCACTGAGCATGTGCAACAAGCCGTTAAACCTCTAGGTTCCCCCTAGAGGACGAGTTTTGTCTCGTGAGGGTTTTCAGCGGATTGCACCCACAAAATCCATAAAGAAAGGGAAATAAAGAGTTAGTATTTTCGAAAAGCATTTTGAAAGAGAAAAATATTTGAAATATAATTGTAAGATCTAAGCAATCTATAAGTTATAGGAAGACTAAATTTTTCATTCCTAAATTTAGTCTCTATTCAAAAATTGTTATCAATCAAGATGAGGAGTTAAATTATACTTCTCATCTAGTCTATTACTTTACCCTAAGTCATATGCACCTTGTGATTGTGAAAATTTCGACTAAGGGTTCATTAACTCTAACTCTTATGCCTTATATATATATATATATATATATATATATATATATATATATATATATATATATATATATATATATTGTTGTATTATTCCTTAGTTTTATTAGGCTTTCTAATCTGCCCATGTAACGAGCCTTTAATCGATGACTCCCAAACCAAACGGTCTTAGGGCACCGGGTGAGAAAACACCCCAAGGACTTAAGGACTCAAGCAAATAAGGCCACAAAACTAAGGTTTTTATTTATACGATGTACCCCTTTTAGGCGTGAATACTTATGCTTCATGAGGCATAAATACCCAGCTTAATCAGAGGATACACTTTTTTTTTTCAAACTCATCTAATTATCTTTTGCATAAATACTAAGGCTTGCTTAGGCCAAAGCACCTAGCTAATCAATAATTAGACTTGTTATTTTTATTTTTATTTTTTTCCAAACTCATCTAATTATCTTTTGCATAAATACTAAGGCTTTCTTAGGCCAAAGCACCTAACTAATCAATAATTAGATTTGTTTATATATATATTTTTTATAAGGCATAAGAATCTTTGTTTTTGAACCCTAAGTGTATAAGTGTATGAAGTGTGCATATTTCATCAAGGTAAAGATCAAGACTAAATTACTTTGACAAATTTTCTTCCTAACCCTAAAAATCAAACAAATAATCTTATTTTGACCAAGTATAAGAAATCCTAATTCGGATTTTCCTATTCCTTAAAATTAACTTAATTTCTTACAAAAATAAGTCAAAATATTGTTTCTATTTTTCAAAAAGTTTTTAATAAAAAGAAAACCTAAGTTATGTTAGAACCCTCCCCCACACCTATCTCATGCATTGTCCTCAATGTATGAATTAATGCATAGATGCATGAAAAAGAAGAGAGGGAAGGAAAGTGTTACCTTAAGGTGGTGGTTCCAGTGGTGGTCTAATTGGTCCACGAAACGCGGCCCAATCGACTTTTCGTGGAATTCGGAGGAACCCACCAGAAATTATTCTAATATAACCCACTAAAAAGATAAATCCATGAAGAATTTTTATTAAAAATTTAACCCCATCTAATTTTCATATTCCATAACTAATTTCGGAGTCAAATTTGTCAACCACCTCGTCCCAGAATGGAGTATGAAATGATAGAACGGTTGACTTAGACTCAGGAAGGACAGGAACTAATACCGACTCAGGAAGGTGACTTAAGTCAAGTAAAGGTTCAGGAGTCGAAATTGGTTCAAGAAGCGGGTCCAAGTCAAGAAGTTGAAACTCAAGTCCACATGTATTTTCTGACAATGGGATGTGACCTGATATGGGTGATTCCAGTTCAGGAATGATAGGTGGGGGAATTAAAATTGACTCTAAAATATTACTCAAGTTTGGTAACAAAACAGGAGTCAATATTGATTCAGAAAGTTGAACTGGATCACAGATTTGAGAATCTAAGTCACATATCTCATTGAGTTCAATATCAAAAAATTGAGAACTTGCCAATTTGTCAATAGGATTTTCAAAATTGTATAATTGGTCAAGTTCAATATGATCCTCAAAGATGGGGGATTCAATTTCATGATGAATAGGCATAGGATCCAACGTTGACTCTGGAAAAAAATCAAAATCAGGTGAAGATACCGGAGTCATAATCGAATCAGGAAGAAGAATTGAATCACTAAGTTGGGGTTCAAGATCATATTAATTCTCAAGTTCTATTTCAGGAAAGGAATAACTTGCCAAACTGTCAATATCTTTTTCTAAATTTGGAGTTTGGGCAAGTTCAAATGGTTGTTCTGAAATAGAATCTTGATTTCCAAAACAACATGACTCTTCGGCTCTAACAGAATGGTAAGTGACATCAGGACGGTGGGAACGTAGAGATTCGACCATCATATCTATGTCATGATTTCTAGCATTTTGAGCATGAGTCATGGCTTCAAGCATCTTTTCATAATTGATGGATTCATTATTTTGTTGAAAAGATGAAGTGTTGTCTTGGAAGTGGTAGTGAAATTGTGAGTCCATCAGATTTTAGGAATTGTGTTTGGACTCACGCATACTCATTTCCAAAATTGATAGTTTCCTATTTTGGACGGGTGGAACTGAGTATGACTCTTGAAAATATTGTGGACTAGGTGGAGAAGGAGGACAAGTTGGTTGATAATTATGCTCGGGGGAGGTGAATCCCCACTGACTCAGTGAAGAGTTGAAATTATTATGGACATTATAGTTATTAGATGGGGGATATGGGTTATATTGATTCGGATAAGACCAATCCGGCACACTAGGTTGGTTAAAGTCATGATATGCCGGGTTGGTAATATCCAAAAATGAACTCGGTGTGTAATATGGATTATTATTGAAGTTGGAAAAATGATTATTATAAGCCATATCACACAATACAAACAAAAAGAAAGAAAATATAAATAAGCAAACAAATAAAAGAGAAAAAAATTCTAACTAGGTTAGGGTAGACCTATGACCTAGACGACTCCTAACTGATTAGACTGTCCACGGGAGGTCTAATGTAGACTTTGACCACAAGCTAATCAGCCAGGTTAGGGCATGGTTGGTGGGAGGTTTTCCGTCAAAGACGTTCCTTAATTAAATAACCACCAACCTTCGGGCTTTCGGCCCTCAATCCCTTTCCTAGACACTGATTTTGCAGGAGTCAGATTCCAACATTTTTCCCCCTTAGGATAATCTCCTAATTGAGTCCGAGATGTCCCTAGGGCCAACGTCTACTCAATTTTATTTAGGCTTGGGTTAGTAAGTGCTTGGAATGTGATTTTTGGGCTAAGGAAGGGTGATTAAATCCCCACCTTATCTTGTTATGGGTTAGTGCCCTTAAAATAATTTTGTGCAGGTGTACAAGATATGTAAATAGGAATCACTCAAAGCAATGAAAATCAACCAAGAGATGAATCCTATTCTACATGCAATGCGAACGTACCTTGCTCCAGCACTCTTCAACAGTAAGAATAAATGAATTGAAAAAACGCGTGCCTAAAATGCAAACATCTAATCAATTTTTTAACTTTTGCAACAAACGTTTTACTGTTGATTATTAGCAGGCTTATGTAATGGCATATAGGAAATAAAGAATTGCAGCAAACTAGAATTTTTGTAAACTAAGCAGCCCTACAAAAAGCTGTTAGTAGTCAACTCTTCATTGCCGCGGTTCCGTGGCTTTTGCCGTGGAAACGCGGTAATTCAGAGGGCCCTTGGTCTCTGCTTTCTAGAGCAGAGGCCCAAGGCCACTTGTATGTCAATGCAATATTAATTTCCTGCTTTGATTGCCCTGTAACCTGCAACAGAGAAGAAAATTCGTTTAGTTCTAAAAAATTTTCAAAAAAATTTCAGATTTCAATAAAAAACATGTTACCCTCCCCGGCAACGGCGCCAAAATTTTATTGAGGCTAAACCTGCACAAAAAATACAGAATTATAGAACTTTAAGATTAGGATGTGCAAGTGCTCAATTCTTCCACGATAGCAAGTGGCTATGCGGGTCATGATCCACAAGGAGGGTTTGCGATGGAAGCTTTACGTTTCTTTATTGAAAACGTTATGAAAATAAGCGAAAGTTCTTCTCTGTTTTAATGTTATAAAAATGAAAAACAAAGTTATAGTAAAAGTTAAGAAGAAAGTGAAAGATGAAGAAGGTGAAAAAATCAGAAAACAATAAAAGCGACTATGTACAAATGGAGTGAGTGGAGAAGAAAGAGTTAGAAGAGGTGGTGATATAATTTACAGAAATGAGAGAAAGGAAAGAAAAGGAAGGAATACTTACCTACTTTAAATGATGACTTACCTGGAAACCTTTTTCAAGTTCTACCTTTTTGCTTCGGAGGCGTTCAACGCATAGATCATAAACTCGAGCTCAGTCCCCGTGCACATTATATCGTCAAGCATATCAAGAACGAAGTGATGCGGAGCTTGGAAGAGGAGAACGTCTTCATGAACTATCGCTGGCTCTCACGTAGCTTAGTTATACTTGCTTTGGAATTCACTTGTAGACTCAACAAATACAACCAAGGTAAAGTAGAAAGAGGAAGAGGAAAGCAAAACAAAAGGAAAGTAAAGATACGAACATAAATAAAAGTTTACCTTTATTGCTTGAAACAATGAAAGAAAGGAGGAGGGTACATCGGTGTCACTCTCAACATATGCCTCTCTCTCTTACTTACATGAATCATCTTCTAACCTAAGCTTACATACAATTTACATAAAAAGAAAAGAGAAACCTAAACTAAGAAATGGAAAACTAGTCTAAAATCCTAATCTGCATTGGCGTCCATTTTCAGCGCAAGTACAGGCCTTTTATAGGCACAAAACCCAATCTATAGGATCCTGGGGAGGTCAGGGGAGCAAACGCTCCCCCTAACTCCCCAACAAAGCCGCGGAAACGCGGCTAGGGCCGCGTTTCTGCGGCCAGTTGGTGGGTCGCCCAGGTATTCCCCTCTACTTTTATCTTGAGTTGGTTTCTTCGTTTGAGTCCCGGATTCGGACGAAATGGCCTTGGATTCTTGGCTTTAACCGATCGATTCTGAGACGATTCTTCTCAACCGGTTTTCAACCTCTTGATTTAGCCCTGATTTAGTGAGTGCGAATTAATTCTAATTTAACTCAGAATTTTTGTGGGCTTTTGGGCTCATTTCTCTTCATCTCCTTTAAGAATGGGCCTGCAAATAAATTAAGCAATTAATTAGGACAATGTAAGCTTTTATTCTAGGAGAACGTCTTTATGAACTATCGCTGGCTCTCACGTAGCTTAGTTATACTTGCTTTGGAATTCACTTGTAGACTCAACAAATACAACCAAGGTAAAGTAGAAAGAGGAAGAGGAAAGCAAAACAAAAGGAAAGTAAATATACGAACATAAATAAAAGTTTACCTTTATTACTTGAAACAATGAAAGAAAGGAGGAGGGTACATCGGTGTCACTCTCAACATATGCCTCTCTCTCTTACTAACATGAATCATCTTCTAACCTAAGCTTACATACAATTTACATAAAAAGAAAAGAGAAACCTAAACTAAGAAACGGAAAACTAGTCTAAAATCCTAATCTGCATTGGCGTCCATTTTCAGCGCAAGTACAGGCCTTTTATAGGCACAAAACCCAATCTATAGGATCCCGGGGAGGTCGGGGGAGCAAATGCTCCCCCTAACTCCCCAACAAAGCCGCGAAAACGCGGCTAGGGCCGCGTTTCCGCGGCCATGGTGTGGCCAGGTGGCCACACCCTGTTGGTGGGTCGCCCAGGTATTCCCCTCTGCTTTTATCTTGAGTTGGTTTCTTCGTTTGAGTCCCAGATTCGGACGAAATGGCCTTGGATTCTTGGCTTTAACCGATCGATTCTGAGAGGATTCTTCTCAACCGGTTTTCAACCTCTTGATTTAGCCCTGATTTAGTGAGTGCGAATTAATTGTGATTTAACTCAGAATTTTGGTGGGCTTTTGGGCTCATTTCTCTTCATCTCCTTTAAGAATGGGCCTGCAAATAAATTAAGCAATTAATTAGGACAATGCAAGCTTTTATTCTAGGAGAACGTCTTCATAAACTATCGCTGGCTCTCACGTAGCTTAGTTATACTT
Source organism: Agave tequilana (assembly GCA_038442645.1). NCBI lineage: Eukaryota > Viridiplantae > Streptophyta > Magnoliopsida > Asparagales > Asparagaceae > Agave > Agave tequilana. The sequence goes on from JAVJIF010003714.1 coordinate 154,480, forward strand.
GCTTTGAAATTCACTTGTAGACTCAACAAATACAACCAAGGTAAAGTAGAAAGAGGAAGAGGAAAGCAAAACAAAAGGAAAGTAAAGATACGAACATAAATAAAAGTTTACCTTTATTGCTTGAAACAATGAAAGAAAGGAGGAGGGTACATCGGTGTCACTCTCAACATATGCCTCTCTCTCTTACTTACATGAATCATCTTCTAACCTAAGCTTACATACAATTTACATAAAAAGAAAAGAGAAACCTAAACTAAGAAATTGAAAACTAGTCTAAAATTCTAATCTGCATTGGCGTCCATTTTCAGCGCAAGTACAGGCCTTTTATAGGCGCAAAACCCAATCTATAGGATCCCGGGGAGGTCGGGGGAGCAAACGCTCCCCCTAACTCCCCAACAAAGCCGCGGAAACGCGGCTAGGGCCGCGTTTCTGCGGCCAGGGTGTGGCCAGGTGGCCACACCCTGTTGGTGGGTCGCCCAGGTATTCCCCTCTGCTTTTATCTTGAGTTGGTTTCTTCGTTTGAGTCCCGGATTCTGACGAAATGGCCTTGGATTCTTGGCTTTAACCGATCGATTCTGAGAGGATTCTTCTCAACCGGTTTTCAACCTCTTGATTTAGCCCTGATTTAGTGAGTGAGAATTAATTCTGATTTAACTCAGAATTTTGGTAGGCTTTTCAGCTCATTTCTCTTCATCTCCTTTAAGAATGGGCCTGCAAATAAATTAAGCAATTAATTAGGACAATTCAAGCTTTTATTCTATAATAAGTATGGAAATATGATATTAAATATGCAACGTTAGCGACCAATCAGTAAGGCTAATCTAATGACAAATAATGCGGAATTAAAAACAAATAGCAACACACTTAGTGTAACCAAAGAGTGTAGCCGAATTCCCGGTGAAGGGCTCTGAACTATCTCCTCTAATTCCTCTAAATAAGAGTTGAGGTGCTATTTGAAGCTCTCTTGGTTGAACACAACTATGGGCACACACAAGCAATACCAAGCATATAAGTATGAATGAACAATATGAATCAATGCAAGGCACAATATAAGAGAGAGTTAGAGATAGTGGATCAAACGCAAACACCAAGATATGTTTCGAGATTCTAGCACTTAGCTCTATGTCCCCACCTTCACACAGAAGGATTTCTACTATATCGTCTACACAGGACTTCCCACACAGGGAACCTCCACTGAAGATTTGGGCAAATACAACTTGGGAGTACACAACTCCTCTCTCAATAAATACAACCTCTCACTAGAGGCAAGGCACAAAGCCAACACAATATCAACCTCTCACTAGAGGGATACCAACAAACTCAATCACCTCTACACTTAGAGGGATACTAGCAACCCAATTGCACAATCTCCTCTACACTTAGAGGGAAAGGCACAAAGCCAAGCAAAGATAAGGGTTTACAATACTTGGTGATCTCAAAGACCACAAACCAATTTTCCACAAAATAGATCCTAATAGATAAGATAGATAGATAGCTCAAGTGTGAGAAATACAAAGAGTTTGAAAATTAAAATCACAAAGAAAAACTCTTGGGAAAACTTCTAGAATAGCTATAGAAATGAAGATTAAAAACCAATCCCAAAGATTTCTCCTTTTCTTGATTTTTCCAACCATTTTAAAACAAAGAAAGATCAAATCTTTAAACCCAAGACTCTTTTAAAACTTGTCGTTAAAACACTTAAGAAGATGAGGATTTTTGCTCTTAAAATTCTTATCTAAAACAGCTCAAGAAATGGGGTATATATAGCCCCAAAGAAATCTGCCCGTTGACAGTATGGCAAAGGGCTAAACTGCCCTTCCGGTCGACCGGGCGGTCGACCGTCCAACGATCATATTTATGACCGTTGAGCCACCGGTCAACCGGCCGGTCGACCGAAAACTGGAAACAGAGAGCAGAGCTCTCTGCCGGTCGACCGGGCGATCGACCTGGGCCATTTCCAGAGAGCAGAAGCTCTCTGGCTGTCGATCGACCCGGTCGACCGGCCTCTTAGCCTGGGCTGCGTGCACGTCCTGTGCACGTCGGTCGACCGGTCCGGTTGACCGGCAGACAGCCAGGTCAATCATTTTAGGGATTAAAAACTTGGGTTTTTGACTTTGATTAAATCCCATAAAGTTACATAAATTCCACAAAAATTAGTTCTTATAAGATCTTTGAAATACAAATATGTGTGAGTAAAATTCAACACATATTCTAAATAATTTGAACTATTTTTGTGTTCTTGAAAATTTGCCTTAAACCAAAAACTATATTTTCTAAAAACTAGGATTTTAAAATGGAAAACCGTTTCTCCAAAACTCATGCAAATACAAAAACATGATATTGAAATAACTTTTAAGCATGTTGTATATGGATAGAATCCAATATACATGAAAGATATTATATCAATGTTTTGATATGAAAACCAAGATTGATTAAATCGAAAAACCAAAACATGAAACATTAAACTTGTGTGTGTATTGTGAACTTGAGCATATCAACACTATCTAATCTTTACAAAGATCTAAACATAATCATAAACTAAACAAACTGAGGTCTTCTTGTAGAACTCCTTCTCCAAGTCGACTCGATCCAAAACCGATCCAAACGAGCTTGACTCCATCCGAGTACTAGATGCGATCTTGACGCGCGAGCTCTTGAATCACCATGTGAATGCTCCAAAATACCTTTGTTGAAGTTAATCACCTACTAATATCTTGATCAAATGTCTGAAACAAATGTCACAAGATTATTAGTAAACAATAACTACATGAGTTAATCATCATCAAAACTAGAGTGAAGGGCCTCTGGGCCAACAATCTCCCCCTTTTGATGATGACAAAACTCATGGAGCTATATATGCATGGATTAAAGTTAAGCTTCATAGAAGCTCCTCCTTAACTCATGCATAGCAATAAACAATAAAGATATGCAGTGAATGCTCAACATAAATATGCATAAACATGATATTTGATCCCAATGAAATAAATATGCTCTTGATACCAATAAAAAATATTGCTCTTGATACCAACAAAAGATGCTCTTGATACCAATGTAAAAGATAATAAATTAAACAAACATGCATATATAAAGCTCTAACTTTTTCTACCCCTTTTTGTCAATTCATCAACAAAGGGGTACAAACACTAAAAGCATAAATAAGATTTTTCTTCCTTTTTGCATAAATCAAAACAATAAAGGTGTATATGCTATATACATTCATGAAGAGGGAGACGTGAAGTTAACTCTCCCTGCATACATGCATTACATGAAAAAGAGATGACTAGACCCTAAATAATATACAATGTATAAAAGGTGATGTGAAGCTCCTCCTACATACGTGTAAGACATAGAGAAGAGCGGTCAAGCTCCTTAATATTAGATACACTCAACATGAATCGATATATAGAGAAGATGTTAAGCTCCCCTTACATATAAGAAATACATATCAAAACTTTTGATACCAAATTATGGTACCAATTGAAAATAAATAAAAATTTTAAGATACCAAAAGATACCAATTGAAAATATCTTGTAAACTTTTGATGCCAATAGAAAATGAAACATTGTATGTTTTTGATACCAATAAAAATAATGCATAAGCTTGTATAAGATATCAATTTGAAAAATAATTATCATTAAGTACTAAATCAAGCTTAGCATAAACATAATTTGTGCTTTAAGATGTAAAGATATAGTAAGGACAATAAATCATATATATATATATATATATATATATATATATATATATATATATATATATATATATATATATATATATATATATGAAAAAGTAAATACCAATAGAAATTGATACATTTTGAAGTTTTGAAGCATACATATATAGAAAACCAAGGATGAGTATACAAACATGAAAATATCAATTGGGATACCAATTGAAAATATGATGAGGATCAAGTGTATAACTCATAAAAATTACCCTATCATGCACATGTTAGAAATGATTTTCAATTTGAGCATACAAGGCATGATCGCCCATCCAACCGCCCTTAGAAGGGTAGGGGTTTTCAAAAATAAATTTGAAAATAAGTTTAGCATATTTGAAAACTCTACCAAAATGAAGAATACGGACTAGTTTAAATAGTTTGAAATAACTAGTTATAGATTCTTCAAAACATGAAACCAAGTCATATAATTTATGAAGCATGCATTCAACACAAAATTGACACTCAAGATATAGAAAGCTCAACAAAGTACTCATAAAATAATGTAATGAGTAAACATAAATAAAGTGAGTGTACAAGTGTCATGTGAAAAGCATAATCATGTATATAGGCAATGAAGCTCATATGAAGTTCCTTAAAACAAATGAACATTTAATTTTCATTAAAACAATACTAACTCTAAGGCATATGTATGTTTTATCAAAACTAAAGGCATACATACATATCCAAACACAATTGAGTCTATAAAGAGATTTTGCATGAAAGGCAAATGACTCAAGGTTATACATGTATATCTAATAGTTTTAACAAAATTAACATATACATGAACCTAAAACATATCATCATGAGAAACATGTCCAAAAATGGGGAATACAAGTCAAAATGCATGGATTATCAAAACTAGGCTATACTAGTACATCTAATGGGTACAAATGAGCAATTTAGTACAAACATATAATAATTAATTTGTGGCTCACTAGTTGTACAAGTATTGACACAAGTTTTGATGAAAACTACATCTTAAACATGTAATCAAATCATGAAGCATAAAATAAAACATAAACTAATATGATAATTATATGATGCACACGTTTAGAGTTATGATATACACGATAGCTAAACTAAAGTGAGAACACAAAATATGGATCCATATAAACATGGGTGTATCTCAATTACCATACATGTATGTTACAAGTCTAATTATCATGGCATTTAACATACTAATTATCATGGCATTTAACATACTAATATTGGTATCAGAGCCTACGCTCCTGATATTAAGTTTAACCACCTAGGAGTGAGATCTTGGTTAGCTAATCTATCTTTTGCATTTGCACACATATAGTTTGCACTCATCGATAACCCTCCCATGTTTGATATCTTTAAAATTGATATATGAAAGGTTAGGATGAGTTGGCATTTAAAAGTCATAGGTTAGAAAGTTTACCTTACCATTACCAAGGAATCTTACCTTAGTAATAGCAAGCATTTAGAACCCATGCACAAGCCCTAGAGGCACTTAGAAAATCACTTAGCAAAGAATATCTAAATATGATTTCTCATTGTGATTCCGCCTTTGCAGTGTGGAACATATTGATTTCTCCAAGCTACAAACGCAAATCAATGAGGAGGAGAAATCTAGTGGAGAAGAGTTCGACCAACGTTACTTCATGGTCCAAGGGAATGACTCCCTTAAGGTATATTCAGATACTCAACTAGATGATAGTACTAGTTTTTCTTGCAATGAGTACATGGATGCGCATGCTTTAAATAATGAACTAGCTATAAATTGTGAAAATTTGATTTTGAAGTATAAAGTTTTGAAAACGAATAGTTATACATTAAAAGAAGAAAATCAAAATTTGCTTTCAAAACTTCATTTGCTTTTGCAAGAAAGGGATGAGATTTCTAATGAAAGGGACTCATTGAAATTCCAACTTGAACTTGCATTAAATGAAAAGAAAATTTGAAAAGTAAAAATGATTGTGTAACTGTTTTGAAGAAAAATGAGACTTTAACTTCAAAACTTGATTTTGTTATAAAAGAGAATGAATCCTTGAAAATGAAAATTGCCTTAATTTCAAAAGATTTAGATGTGGTTTTAAAGAAAAATACTACTTTGCAAAATGATTTAGATACACATATTTGCCATGCTAGTATAGCTTCACCTTCTAGCATACCTATTGCATGCTGATTGCAAAATCAAAGAGATAATAATTACCGTGTAACTTTGGGCTAATGGGTCGTGTCCACGAGGAGGAATGCGATGAAAGCTTTTCGGTGTTTTGTTTAGAAAGCTAAGAATGGTGCTACTTTTTTAGTTGAAAAGAGAATGGAGAGAAGAGAAATGATTAAAAGAAAAATTACAAATTTGGAGAAGGCTTTGAAAAAGGTGATCTAAAAAGCTTTGAAAAGTGATTTGTTGTTTTTAATATAAGAAGGAGAAGATCTGGGCTCACTAATTTTTTACTCAACTTTGTACTTATCTCAAGAACATTTGGGTGTATCACTTTTATCATAAGCAAAAATCTTTAGTTTCTTTTAATGTCCGAGTAAAACAAATAAGATGGTTTCATTTAAATCTTAAGCCCTTTCGTTACAAATCTTTAAAAGAGAATGTTAAACCATCAAGCGCGAAGAAGCAAGTATGGAATAAAAACAGTTCAAAAAGATTTGTGCTTTGAAAGTCCAAGTTTAAAATAAAGACATCCTCATGTGCTTTCAAGAACGAAGTTTAACTAAGGTACTTTCTGATTCAAAAAGTGTTACTTTCATGAAAATCAGTCAAGAGAGAGGTGATAGAAGAGATCAATTAGTGAGCCCAGAAAATGATTTAGCTACTCATTATGAACTGAAAATAAATAAGAGAATGACAATTAAACATAAACATACCAAATTCGAGTTGAGTTGAATAAGCAAGTTGAAGCTCCTTTGATTGTCACTTCAAAGACGAATTACACACTCAATTCCACTCTTCTCTCTTTACTGTTCTAAACTAAAAAAATTAAATAGGAGATACAACTTCTCCGAACTATCTAACAATGCTCCTAAAACCATAAAGAATAAACAAAAATTCTAATCCTAATCTTCGCTCCTTTCTTCTCTATTGAAAATGGTATTTATAGGGAAAAACCAGAGGGGAGAGATCCTAGGAAGATTGGGGAAGCAAACGCTCGCCCAACAACCCTAACAAAGCTGCGAAAATGCAGCTAGGGCCGCATTTTCATGGCCTGGTGTGGCCAGGTGTCCACACCCAAATGGGGATGCTCCTGGTTTGGTGATTCTCCCATATCTTCTGCTGGTTTTCTTGTTTCTGCTCCAGGATTTGATGAAACAGCCTTTGATTGTTGGCTTCAACCGCTTGATTTGGGAAGATTCATTTCGACGGGTTTTCAACCTCTCTGATTTGCCATGATCTGCCCTGATTCCCTGATTTCGAATATATTCTGAATTAATTCAGAATTTGATGGGCTTTTGGGCTTATTTTTCTTTCTTATCCTTTAGCAATTGGCCTACATTCAACAAAGAAGAATAAGACTTATTAATAGCATTTATTAGATGAAAAACATGGTAATGTGATAATATATATGCAATATATGTGACCGATCACACCCCTACACTTATTTTTTGCTCGCCCTGGAGCAAAACATCAAATTTATTCCTAATCAATTATTAGACCACTTTCACAGGTCACTCGATTGCACTGAGCATGTGCAACAAGTCGTTAAACCTCTAGGTTACCCCTAGAGGACGAGTTTTGTCTCGTGAGATTTTTCAGTGGATTGCACCCACAAAATCCATAAAGAAAGAAAGAAATGTTAGTGTTTTCGAAAAGCATTTTGAAACTAGAAAATATTTGAAGTATTTTTGTAAGGGTTCAAGTAATTTATAAGTTATAGGAATATCAGACTTTTCATTCCTAAACTTAGTCTCTATTCAAAAACATGTCATCAATCAAAGTAAGGAGTCAAATTGTGTTTCTCATCTAGTCTATTACTTTACCCTGAGTCCTATGCACCATCATGACCGTGAAGTTTGACTACGGGTTCTTTAACATTAACTCCTATGCCTTATTTATATTTATTTTTAGTTGTATTTATTCCTCAATTCCATTAGGCTTTCTAATCTGCCGATGTAACGAGCCTTAAGTCGGTGACACCCAAACCGGACAGTTTTAGGGCACCAGGTGAGAAAACACTCCTAAGGACTTAAACACTCGAGCAGACAAGGCCACGAAACTAAGGTTTTTATTTATAAAATGTACCCTTTTAGGGTGAATGCTTATGCTTCATGAGGCACAAATACCCAGCTTAATCAGAGGATTTATATATATATATATATATTTTCAAACTTATCTAATTATCTTTTGCATAAATACCAAGGCTTGCTTAGGCCAAAGCACCGAGCTAATCAATAATTAGATTTGTTTATTTTTTTAAATATAGTTTTTTTCCTTTTTTTATTAAGGCATAAGAGTCTTTGTTTTTGAGCCCTAAATGTGTAAGTGTATAAAGTGTGCATGTTTCATCAAGGTAAGGATCAAAACTAAATTACTTTCACAAATTTTCTTCCTAACCCTAAAAATCAAACAAGTCATCTTATTTTGACCAAGTGTAAGAAATCCTAATTATGATTTTCCTATTCCTTAAAATTGACTTAATTTCTTACAAAAAATATATCAAAATATTGTTCTTACCTTTCAAAAAGTTTATATATATATATATATATATATATATTTCTTTGTTTTCTTCTTCTTTTTTTTAGTTTTATATTAGTCATGTTAGAACTTTTTTTTGTTTAAGTTTTATATCAGTCATGTTAGAACCCTCCCCCACACTTATCTCATGCATTGTCCCCAATGTATAAAAGAAATGTATAGATGCATGAAATAAAATGGAAAAGAGGAAAGTTACCGATACACTGGGTCAAAAAGACCCATAGCCGTTTTATTTACCGGTACTGATTCCAAGAAAGGTTTAAGGCTTTGACCATTACCTTGAAGTCATTTCCATTCTTGTTGTCATTGATCTCTACTGCACTGTGTGGAAACACTATTTTTACAATGAATGGTCAGTCCATCTTGATTTTAATTTTCCTGAAAAAAGATGAAGCCTAAAATTATAGAGTAAGACTTTTTGTTTAGGGACAAAGGTTTTTCTTATGATGTGTTTATCATGAAAAATCTTAACTCTATCTTTAGTGATCTTAGCATTTTCATAGGCCTCATTTCTTAACTCCTCTAATTCGGAAATTTATAATTTCTGAAGGTCATCGGCCTTAATCAAGTCAAAATTTAACGGCTTGATTGCCTATAAGGCCCGGTGCTCTAACTCAACGTGTAGGTGACAAGCTTTACCATAGACTAACCTATAAGGAGACATTCCTAGAATTGTCTTGAAAGCGATCCTGTAGGCCCATAGGGCATCTACAAGTTTGGTGGACCAATCTTTTCGGTTTTGGTTCACAGTCTTCTCCAAGAGAAGCTTGACTTGTCTATTGGAAACCTCAACCTGCCCACTGGTTTGAGGATGATAAAGTGTGGATAACTTGTGAGTTATGGCATAATTTCGCATAAGAACTTCAAAGGATCTATTGCAAAAGTGAGTGTCATTATCACTGATGATAGCACGAGGGGTTCCGAAGCGTGAGAAAATGTTCTCTTTCAAAAACTTTATAACAACTTTGTTATCATTAGTTCTACTAGGAATAGCTTCCACCCACTTGAACACATAGTCCACAGCAACCAATATGTATTAGTATCCAAATAAATTAGGAAATGGACCCATAAAGTCGATGCCCCAAACATTAAAGAATTCTATTTCTAGAATTGGGTTGAGGGGCATCATATCTCGTTTTGAGATCCTTCCTACCATCTGGCATCTAGGGCACGTCTTCCAAAATTCATAGGCATCTTTAAACAAAGTAGGCCAATAGAACCCACTTTGTAGCACTTTTTCAGCAGTCTTGCGGGGACCAAAGTGTCCACCGCATGCAAGTTCGTGACAAAAGGATAAAACACTATTAACCTCCTCATCGGGAATGTGTCTCCTAATAATTTGGTTAGAACAGTACTTAAAAAGATACGGTTCCTCCCAAAAGAAATATCAGACTTGAGATAAGAACCAGTATATATCATTTTTAGGCCAATAAGACGGAGTTTGACTTGTGACCAAGTAATTCACTATATCAGCAAATCAAGGTTCCCTAAAGATAGCTAAGAGATTTTCATCAGGAAATTCCTCATTTATGGGTAATTCGTTGTATGGAGAATTAGGGATTCATGAGAGATGGTCAGCAATGACATTTTCTTCTCCTTTCTTGTCTCGAATCTCGAGATCAATTTCTTGAAGAAGGAGGATCCAACGAATGAGTCAGGCCTTGGCATCCTTCTTCATCATGAGGTACCTAAGTGCAGAATGATCGGTGAAAATATTGATTTTGGACCCTAGTAGGTAGGGACGAAATTTCTCTAAGGTAAAGACTACTGACAAGAATTCCTTCTCAATAGTAGTGTAAAATTGTGAATTGTTGAAAGTCCTACTAGAGTAGTAAATCATGTGCTGCTTGTTATCAATGCGTTATCCTAGGAAAGCGCCTTTGGCAAAATCAGAAGCATCGCACATGATTTCGAGCGGCTTTGACCAATCCGGTGCGGATATGATTGGTGCAGAAATAAGCTCTCTCTTAAGCTTCTCCCAAGAATTCATACATTCAGCATCGAAAGTGAAGGACACGTCCTTAGCTAATAGATTAGTCAAGGGCCTAGCAATCTTGCTAAAATCCTTGATAAATCTTTAGTAAAAACTGGCATGTCCTAAGAAGGATCTAATATCCTTCACGCATTTGGGCATGGGAAGCTTTACAATAACCTCAATTTTGGCTCTATCCACTTCAATTCCTTTCTTGGAGATTTCATGACCCAAGATAATTCCATGTTTCACCATGAAGTGGCATTTCTCCCAGTTCAGTGTCAAATTTTTCTCAGCACAACTTGGAGGACAAGTTCTAAATGGTGGAGACATTGAGTGAACGAATCTCCGTAGATGGAGAAATCATCCACGAAGATTTCTAAGAATCGTTCTACCATATCAGAAAAAAGACTCAACATGCAACGTTACTGGAGCATTACATAAGCCGAAAGGCATTCGACGATAAGCAAATGTCCCAAATAGACATGTGAACGTAGTCTTTTCTTGGTCCTCAAGAGCAATAGGAATCTGATTATACCCCGAGTAACAGCCCAAGAAACAGTAATACTCGTGGCCCGCCAAACGTTCAAGCATTTGATCAATGAAGGGAAGTGAAAAATGGTCCTTACGAGTTGCAGCATTAAGCTTCCTATAGTCAATGCAAACTCGGATCTTCGTGGGAAGTCGAGTTTGGACCAACTCTTTGTTCTCATTTTTCACTACAGTGAAACCGGAATTCTTTGGAACCGCGTGGACAGGACTGACCAATTGGCTATCAGAAATGGGATAGATTATCCCATTGTCTAAGAGTTTCACAATTTCAGATGAACAGCCTCTTGCATTATAGGGTTTAACCAACGCTGCGGGTCTCTTTTAGGTGTTGCATCTTCATTGAGATGAATGCGATGTTGAACTATGGTTGGACTTAATCCCTTTATATCAGTCATAGTCTAACCAATGGTTTCCCTATGTTTTCTTAGAATTACTTTAAGATCTTCTTCTTTCCCGTCATTTAAATAGGAGGCAATGATGACAGGAAAGGTCTCTTGTTCGCCTAGATAGACGTACTTGAGATGCGCCGGTAAGGCTTTCAATTCTAAGGAAGAGGAAGGCTCACTGGAAGGATTAGTGAAATTTGTTGGCTCCATATTTGGTGAAATAGGGTTCGAGGTCCAATTCACAGCTGACTCAACAACCTGATCAAGATTAAAGTCATCAGACTCTAACCCGAATTCACACTCAGTTCCTAGTTCCAATTCTTCCTTATGTTCACTTGTTAAGTTCTCAATGAGGTTTACTTCAGATGTTTGGTTCTCAACATCACGGGGTTATTTTCCTAGGTTGAAGACATTGACTTCTCTAGTCATGTCCCCAAAGGTTAACCTCATGGACCCATTCTTACAATTGATGATGGCATTGGCAGTAGCAAGGAATGGTCGCCCTAGAATAATAGGAGTTTGAGCCCTAAGATTGGACACAGGTTGTGTCTCTAGAATTATGAAATCAACGGGGTAAATAACTCCCGACCAGGATAAGGACATCATTAATTTTTCCTTTTGGAACTTTAACTGAACGGTCAGCCAGTTGGATAGTGACTCGAGTTGGACTAAGATCACCCAACCCGAGTTGTTGATAAACTGAGAATGGAAGCAAGTTGATACTTCCTCCCAAATCAAGAAGTGCACAACTAATCTCAGCTTGTCCTATGGTGCAGGTAATGGTGGGACAACATGAATCCTTGTACTTGACAGGGATTAGACCTAACAGTAGCTCACTAATGTTAGTGGCTAAGAAGACCTTTTTAGGGACATTAGTCTTTCTCTTCTTGGTGCACATGTCCTTAAGAAACTTAGCATAGGATGGGACTTGTTGGATAGCATCAAGAAGTGGCACATTTTTCTTAACTTAATTAAATATCTCAATTATCTTATCCATGTGTGGATTTTGCTTGTTGTTTTTTAGCCTATTAGGAAATGGTACTATAGGCTGGTGCACCTGACTGGTTGACTTATCTTTTTTAGATTCGTTAGATTTAGGAGGAGTGGGATTAGATGAGGTGGATGCTTGATTTTGGTTGTGCTGAATGGGATTAGTTGGTGTTGACACTTGATTATCAACTTTCTTTCCTGACCTCAATGTATGAATAGCATTACATTGATTCATTGATTGATCCTCAGCCAAATGAGCTTGTTGAGAATTCCTAGGATTCGTTATTGGCTGACTAGGCAAGGCACCCTTTTGTCTCTCATTCTGTGGACTGGCTAATTGGCTCATTTGAACTTCTAGCCTCTGTATAGTTTGCATGAGAGAATCTTGGTTCTTCATGTATCTTTCCACATTTCTCTCAAAGTCAGGCATTCTCCTTTCTAATTGAGGATTCTGGAAGGACGATTGTGGAGTTTGGTTGGGAAAGTTTTGTTGATAGTTTGAAAAGCTAGGTGGATGGTTAGGAGAATTATTGTGAAAATTGGAAAAGTTGGGTTCATGATTTGAAGAGTTATTAGCATGATGGAAGTGGCTTGCATGATTTGACTGTGAGTGATCATCGTTATTTTAGCGCCATGAGAAATTCGGGTGATTTCTCTAACCAGGATTGTACATTGGTGTGTAAGGATTATTATTCGGCCTTGAAAAGGCAACATTCATTGGTTCAGGATATTGTTGCTGAGCCTGAAACACAGGACACTCCTCAAATACATGATTCATAGCTTAACAGTAAGTACAGCCCGGAGTTGGAAATTGATTTGGGCTGACTTGATTGGCTGGACTTGGTCCTTAATTTCTAAAGCTTCCATTCTTCTAGCTAGGTTAGCTAACTTAGTCTCATTAGCTATAGATGATTCAATGGAATGGAGACCTCCTTTTGAAGAGATGGAGTTTGAGTTCCTCGAGGTTTCACTAGTAGGTTCCCATTGGATGGTCTTTTCAGCTAGATTCTCAAATAAATCTCATCCTTCATTTTCATCCTTTTGCAAGAATCCCCTTGGCACATACTTTCTAAGAGGGTCTTAGTAGAATAGTCTAAACCGTCAAAAAGAATTTGGCATTGTCGCCATTTCTCTATTCCATGATGAGGACATTGGACAAGTGTTGGCCCAAAGGCCTTCCACTCTAGTTTTGATGATGATTAACTCATGTAGTTATGTGTACTAATAATCTTGTGATTTTAGTTTCAGATCATTAATCAAGATATTAGTTGGTGATTAGCCTCAACAAAGATGGTTTAGAAGCTTTCACATAATGATTCAAGAGCCCAAGCATCAAGGTCATATATAGCACTCATTGGAGTCAAGCTCGGTGAATCACGAAGTTTTGGATCGAGTCGGCTTGGATACGGCGCTCTACAAGAAGACATCGGTACCATAGTTTTAGTTTTGTGTTTAGATTCAAATTGTAAAGATTAGAATAGTATGATATGCTCAAGTTCACAACACACATGTTTCATGTTTTGGTTTCGGTTTTTGGTTTAACCGATCTTGGTTTGCATGAATAGATATAATATCAAAACAAGTTTACATGGTTTAATGTATATTAGATTTGTTCTATATACATGCATGCTTCAACTATTCAAACAAACTTAGCTTGATAGTCTATTTCATGTGTTTTATGTTTTGGTATTTCTAACAAAACATATTTTTGGAATTAAAGTCAAAAACATGGATATATATATATATATATATATATATATATATATATATATATATATATATATATATATATATATATGTTTCTTGTATATTGGACTATATCCATATGCAACATGCTTCAAAGTGTTTAAATATCATGTTTTTGTATTTGAATGAGTTTTGAAAAATCGGATTTTCATTTGGAAAATTCAAGTTTGGAAAAATACAGGTTTTGGTTTTTGGCAAAATTTCTATAACACAAAATCAGTTCAAATGTTTGAAATTTGTGTTGAAATTTTTAATACAAGTTTATATTTCAATATAAAATGATAAAACTGTTCTTGTGTAATTTTAAAGATTTTTATGGGAATTTTTAGAAATAAAAATAACAAGTTTTTCTGACCAGAACTGCCTCTGCCAGGCTAGGTCGGTCGACCGAACGGTCGACCGGACCAAGTAGCCGGCCGACCGTAGCGGTCGACCGACGTGCACGGATACGTGCACGCTGGCTGCCCCATGAGCCGGTCGACCGCTCGGTCGACCGACTGAGAGCAGGTTGCTCTCTGTTTGCTCACGGTCGACCGAGCGGTTGACCGACCAGAGAGCGTTGCTCTCTAGTTCTGGGACCGGTCGACCGAGCGGTCGACCGGTAGCTGCCAGCGGTCAAATGTGACCGTTGGCCGGTCGACCGACCGGTCGACCGGTAGGCCATTTCTGGCATTTTCAGCTGCCAACGGCTATAATTTTCTGGGGGCTATAAATACCCCATTGGAAAGAGGTTTTCTCTAAGATTTTTGGTGCTAATTTTTCCTGACTCTCTAGTGTTTTCACAGCAATCAAAAGAAGTTTTTGGGCTTCAAATTGAACAATCCATTTGGTGTTTTTGCTAGGTTTGGACAATCAAAGAAAAGGGTTTTTGGGAAAAGATTTTGATTCAACTTCTTCATCTTGGTTTCTAGTTTTTCCCAAGGATTTTCTTTGAGATTTTAATTTCCATTCCTTTGGTTTTCTCCACACTTGAGCTACATCTACTATCTCATTCTATAGGATCCTTGTGTGGGAAAGAAATTGTTTGTGATTGTTTGTTAGACCACCAAGTTGTAAACCCTTAATTTGCTTGGCTTTGTGCCTTTCCCTCATTGTGTTGAGGAGGTTGTGCAAGTGGGTTGTATCCCTCAAGTTGTGAGGTGATCCTTGTGTTGCTTTGTGCTAATCCCTCAAGTTGTGAGGTGATTGTTGGCTTGGTGCTTTGCCTCTAGAAGGAGGTTGTGGTTGTAAAGAGAGGAGTTGGGTGCTCCTTGTAATTGTTATTGCCCCAAATCCTCGGTGGAGGTTCCCTTTGTGGGAGTCCTTTGTGGACAAGCTAGTGGAGTTGAAATCCTTCTGGGTGAAGGCGGGGACGTAGAGCTAGGTGCTCGAACCTCGAAACATATCTTGTTGTTTGCGCTTGATCCATTGACTCTTACTCTCTCTCTCTCTCTTTACTTTGTGCCTTGCATTATTTCATATTGATCATTCACATTTATATGCTTGGCTTGGTTGTATGTGCACCACTCATTTAGTGTAATTGCAATTAGTTTTTAATTTCGCATTTAGTTCACTTGATTAGCATTATCACCTATTCACCCCCGCTCTAGGTGATTTCAATTGGTATCAAAGCCTACGCTCCTGATATTTAGGTTTAACCACCTAGGAGTGAGATCTTGGTTTGCTAATCTTCATTTGCATTGTTCATTTGCACACATATAGTTGCACTCATGGATAGCCCTCCTATGTTTGATTTTTCTAGACATGATACTTGGATGGCCAAGATGAGTAGTCATTTAAAAAGCCTAGGACATCTAGTTTATCAAGCCACTACTCAAGAATCCTACCCAAATGCTAGCAAGCATAGAAAGGCTAATGCATTAGCCCTTAAGACACTTAGAACATCTCTTAATGAAGATTTTTACCTGTGTTTGATCATTATGATTCGGCTTTTGCAGTTTGGAGAATATTGACTTCTCCCGAGCTACCAAGGATTATCAACAAGTTGAGAAGATCTAGGAGAGACAAGTCCGACGAGCATTGCCTCATGGTCCAAGGGAAGAACTCCCTTGAGGTACAATCGGAATCTCAACTAGATGATTGCTCTAGTTCATATTACTATGGATGCTTAGAAGTTCAAAATTTAAATGTAGAACTTGCCACAAAGTTTGAAAAATTCTTGAAAAAACATGAACTTTTAAAAAAGAAGAACCATGATTTAAAAGAAGAAATGAAGGATTTGTGTTCTAGTTTTGAAGTGATTTTGCAAGAGAAGGAAGAGATTACTAGTGAACGTGACTCACTTAAATCTCAACTAGACCTTGCCCAAAAGATATTGAATTTTTGAAAAGCAAAAATGATTGTGATGATGTTGTGAAAAACAATGAGGTTTTATCTCAAAATTGGATTTTATTTTAAAAGATAACCTTGCTTTGAAAAATGAAATTGATTTCATTACAAAAGAATTAGATTTAGTTTTAAAGAAAAATGAATCTTTAAAAATTGATATAGATTCTCATGTTTGCCATGCTAGTGTAGTTTCACCTAGCACATCTATTGCATGCTCCACTTTATCTTCTAGTATTGAAAATGACATAAATGTGTTGAAAAAAAGTGTTGAATGTTTGGGCTCCACTTTGAGCCAATGTACTTTGAATCATACACGCTTGGAAACCTTGGTTTGCAAGAAACAAGTTCCTTCTTTACATGCACACCCTCCACGGCATACACATGCTCATCACGGACACAACCATAACATGTATGCTAATGTGTACACTTGTACACATTGTGGTCGTAAGGGCCACCTTGCTAGATTTTGCTATGATCGCTTACATATTGAAAATTTAGCAAATAATCTTGTTTGGGTTAGGAAAGATACTAACCCTCGTGGACCCAAAAGAAAATGGGTACCAAAGACCACCCCTTTGATTTTTGATGTAGGAGTGGGCTCTCGCATAACGTGAGAGTGTTGGTCCCTTGAAGTGGATGCGTTCCGTGCTTAAAGGAAACATTTTGGATGCATCATTTTCAAGGGGAGTTTGGTGGAGAGGACCACCATTGGTTTGGAGAACTAGAGAGGTGCCTTCATCGGTTTTGGTACAAATCTCTTACTCCCGTTTTTATTTGCATGCTTTTCATGTTCATCTATTTATAGTATGTCATGTTTTATTGTTCATTATGCCTATGCCATGTTTATTAGATTAGTGATATACATGTTTAGTTATTTGAGACACTTCATGCTTATATGAATTTATATCTATATGTTCTCACCTTGGTTTTTAACTAATATGTATGCACTAGATCTAATGCACATGCATTTTCATAATGATCATATGGATGTTTTATGAGTTTAGTTTTATGCCTCATGTTTTGAATATACGTTTAGATGTTAGTTTTCATTAAGACTAGGATTTATACTTGTACATATAGTGGGCCACAAATAAATCTTTATATATGTGTGTGCTTGAATGCTTATTTGTACCCATTAGATGTGCTAATATAGTCTAGTTTTGATGATTCATGCATTTTAACTTGTATTCCCATTTTGGATAGGTTTTCATGACCATGTGTTTTAAACTTCATGTATATGTCCATCTTGTCTAAACTATTAGATATACATATACATCCTTGAGCCACGTGCCTTCATGCATATACCTTTGTGGTCTCTTTCATGTTTGGATATGTATGTATACTTTAGTTTGTACATGACATACATATGCCTTGAAGATTAACTCGTTTTGATGATTCACTTGTGTTTCATGTTTTAAGGAATTCATTATTGAGCTTAATTTAATATTTTTCATGATTATGTGTTTCACATTACACTTGTACACTCACCCTATTTGATGGTTTCCCATGACTTTGTTTTCATGAGTATGATATGTACCTTATTGATTTCGAGTGTTTAGTGCCTTGTGATTTTCATGTTTTATGAAAAACAATTTTGTTTTATTTCTTGCTTGAAGGATTTCGTACTAGTTTACAAATTTTTCATTAAACTAGTTCATATTCTTCACTATGGTAGAGATTTTCAAACATACTTCACTTTCAAACCTATTTTTGTAAACCCCTACCTTCAACGGGCGGTTGGATGGGCGATCATGGTCATGTATGCTTTATAGTGAAAATCTTTTTTAAACTTGAACATGAATGGGAGGATAGGAATATGAGATATACACTTGATATTATTGTTGTTTCAATTGATATCATTGAATTCTTTCAATTGGTATCAATCTTGACATTTTTTTTGTATACTCATATATTTTTATGCATGTATGCTTACATTTCAAATTGTATCAATTTCGATTGGTATCAAACTTTTCATACATATATGTGTTTTAGTTGTGCTTACTATATTTCTATATCTTAGAGCACAAATTTTGATTATGATAAGCTTGAGTTTCAACTTTGTTTCAATTGATTAGTTTTCAATTGGTATTTCATAAAGGGGGAGAAAATCTTGTATTTCATCTTTCAATTGGTATTTTGTATTCCACTCCCTTGCTTCAAGAGAGAAAATAATAATTTCAATTGGTATCTTATGCTTTAAAGAATAATAATTTCAATTGGTATTAAGATTTATGTTTAGAAATTCAAAATTTGTAATGTTTAATTTTTATTGGTATCAAGATTGTTTATTTTCAATTGGTATGTTGTTTGTTTACTTATCGATTGGTATCAAGATTTTTGTTTTTCAATTGGTATAGTTTCACTTTTAATTGGTATCTATATGCACTTCATTGACACATTTTTAATTGGTATCATATTTGTTTTTAGACCAAAAGGGGGAGAACATCCCTTTATTGATTCTTTGTCTTGAATAAAAAGAGGAGAAGAATATGTTTTTATTTGTTTTGTTTTTAACCCCTTTGTTGATGATTGACAAAAAGGGGAGAAGAATTTGAGTTTATATATGCATGTTTTATGTTTTTATTAAGTTCGACTGGTATTATCAAAAGCATTATTTAAAGAACATGTTTATATATGCATGTTTGTATGCATGTTTTATGTTTTTATTAAGTTCGATTGGTATTATCAAAAGCATTATTTAAAGAACATGTTTATTTTTGGTATCAAGAGCTTGTAAAAGAGATCATTAGTTTTGTTTTGCATATATTAAGTTTAATTGGTATCTAGAGGTTTAATTGGTATCTAGAGCATGTTTATTTGTTTTTGAAAATTTCATTGATATCTAGAGCCTTTTATTGTTTTATGCATATCTATGCATGTTTCGTATTTCATATTCATTGCATATTTATGTTTATTTGCTTATGCATGAGTTAAGGGGGAGCTTCTTTGAAGCTTAACTTTAATCCATGCATATATAACTCCATGAGTTTTGTCATCATCGGGAAGATTCTTGGCCCAAAGGCCTTCCACTCTAGTTTTGATGACGATTAACTCATGTAGTTATGTGTACTAATAATCTTGTGATTTTAGTTTCAGATCATTAATCAAGATATTAGTTGGTGATTAGCTTCAACAAAGATGGTTTAGAAGCTTTCACATGATGATTCAAGAGCCCAAGCATCAAGGTCATATATAGCACTCATTGGAGTCAAGCTCAGTGAATCACGAAGTTTTGGATCGAGTCGGCTTGGAGACGGCGCTCTACAAGAAGACATTGGTACCATAGTTTTAGTTTTGTATTTAGATCTAAATTGTAAAGATTAAAATAGTATGATATGCTCAAGTTCACAACACACACGTTTCATGTTTTGGTTTTCGGTTTTTGATTTAACCAATCTTGGTTTGCATGAATAGATATAATATCAAAACAAATTTACATGGTTTAATGTATATTAGATTTGTTCTATATACATGCATGCTTCAACTATTTAAACAAACTTAGCTTGATAGTCTATTTCATGTGTTTTATGTTTTGGTATTTCTAACAAAACATATTTTTGGAATTAAAGTCAAAAACATGGATATATATATATATGTTTCTTGTATATTGGATTATATCCATATGCAACATTCTTCAAAGTGTTTAAATATCATGTTTTTGTATTTGAATGAGTTTTGGAAAAATTGGATTTTCATTTGGAAAATTGAAGTTTGGAAAAATACAGGTTTTGATTTTTGGCAAAATTTCTATAACACAAAATCAGTTCATAATTTTTGAAATTTGTGTTGAAATTTTTAACACAAGTTTATATTTCAATATAAAATGATAAAACTATTCTTGTGTAATTTTAAAGATTTTTATGGGAATTTTTAGAAATAAAAATAACAAGTTTTTTTGACCAGAACTGCCTCTGCCAGACTAGGTCGGTCGACCGGACCAAGTAGCCGGTCGACCGTAGCGGTCGACCGACGTGCACAGATACGTGCACGCTGGCTGCCCCATGAGCTGGTCGACCGCTTGGTCGACCGACTGAGAGCAGGTTGCTCTCTGTTTGCTCACGGTCGACCGAGCGGTCGACCGGCCAAAGAGCGTTGCTCTCTGGTTCTGGGGTCGGTCGACCGGTAGCTGCCAGCGGTCAAATGTGACCGTTGGCCGGTCGACCGACCGGTCGACCGGTAGCCCATTTTTGGCATTTTCAGCTGCCAACGGCTATAATTTTCTGGGGGCTATAAATACCCCATTGGAAAGAGGTTTTCTCTAAGATTTTTGGTGCTAATTTTTCCTGACTCTCTAGTATTTTCACAGCAATCAAAAGAAGTTTTTGGGCTTTAAATTGAACAATCCATTTGGTGTTTTTGCTAGGGTTTGGACAATCAAAGAAAAGGATTTTTGGGAAAAGATTTTGATTCAACTTCTTCATCTTGGTTTCTAGTTTTTCCCAAGGATTTTCTTTGAGATTTTGATTTCCATTCCTTTGGTTTTCTCAACACTTGAGCTACATCTACTATCTCATTCTATAGGATCCTTGTATGGGAAAGAAATTGTTTGTGGTTGTTTGTTAGACCACCAAGTTGTAAACCCTTAATTTGCTTGGCTTTGTGCCTTTCCCTCATTGTGTTGAGGAGGTTGTGCAAGTGGGTTGTATCCCTCAAGTTGTGAGGTGATCCTTGTGTTGCTTTGTGCTAATCCCTCAATTTGTGAGGTGATTGTTTGTTGGCTTGGAGCTTTGCCTCTAGAAGGAGGTTGTGGTTGTAAAGAGAGGAGTTGGGTACTCCTTGTAATTGTTATTGCCCCAAATCCTCGGTGGAGGTTCCCTTTGTGGGAGTCCTTTGTGGACAAGCTAGTGGAGTTGAAATCCTTCTGGGTGAAGGCGGTGACGTAGAGCTGGGTGCTCGAACCTCAAAACATATCTTGTTGTTTGCGCTGTTTGATCCATTGACTCTTACTCTCTCTCTCTTTACTTTGTGCCTTGCATTATTTCATATTGATCATTCACATTTATATGCTTGGCTTGGTTATGTGTGCACCACTCATTTAGTGTAATTGCAATTAGTTTTTAAATTTCACATTTAGTTCACTTGATTAGCATTATCACCTATTCACCCCCCCTCTCGGTGATTTCAACAAGGAGGTCTTTAAAACGTTCAAAGTGCCTCCAAAATGGTTCACTAGGTTCTTGCTTGAATTGCATGATGTTCTTCCTAATGAGAGCGGTCTTATGAATTGGATAGAATTTCTTCAAGAAGATCTTTATGAAACCATCCCAAGATGTGATAGAGCCGGCCGCTAAGCTGTAAAGCCATTTCTTTGCTAAGTCCTTAAGAGCGAAAGGGACAAATCTCAACCTAATAGCATCGTCTACAAGGTGTGGGATTTTCATCATTAGACATACTTCCTCAAATTCTCTTATGAAGAAGTAAGTATCTTCGGACTCTAAGCCATGAAACTTGGGGAGTGTGTTGATGAATTGAGGCTTGAGCTCAAAATTGTATTCACCAACCAATGGAAGTAGAATGCAAGATGGAAGTGAGGTTCTAATGGGATAGAACCTATCCTGCAATGATGTTTATTGAGCCATAACCGGATCTGATCTTGGTTCAAACTTGGGTGGTGATGTGTTTCTAGTTAACCTGGATGAATTAGGGTCTCTTGACCACACTTGCATACACAAACACAATCACAAATAAGTTCACCAATAGTCAGCAAGAGTAATCAATCAAGCCTAGTCTAAGGTACCCTTGACCTAGACAACTCCTAACTGGTTGATTGTCCACAGGAGGTATAATGCAGACTTTGACCATAAGCTAATCAGCCAGGTCAGGGCAAGATTAGTGGGAGGTATCCGCGCAAAAGCGAAGGGCCTAATTAAGCCAAACCACCAGCCTTTGGGGTTTCGCCCCTCAATCCCTTTCCTAGACACTGATTTGGCAGGAGTCAAATTCTAACACCTTCCCCCTTAGGATAATCTCCTAGTGAGTTCGATGTCCATAAGGCCAATGTCTATCAGTTTTTAAATTAGGCTTAGGTTGTGCGTGCTTGGAGATGGTTTGTGGGCTAAGGAAGGGTAATGACTTCCCCACCTTATCTTGATTTTGGTTTTGCCCTTAGAGTTGATTGTGCAAAGTGTGCAAGATATAGAAAAGTAACATTCAAAAGCAAATATCACCCAAGAATGTTTCCTAAACTATATGCTATGCATACGTACCTTGTCTCCAGCTATCCTCAACAGTAATTATAAAATAAACGTAATTAGACAAATGCCTTGAATGTGAGTCTAAACGTTTTTTTAAGCAATTAACAATCACACAGATTACTGTTAGATTAAAAATAGGGAGTGTGAATATCAAATATAGTAAGAATAACAACACATAAAAACTTTAATTTTGCAAGCAATATGTCCTAAAAAAGAGTTTTAGTAGTCCAATAAAACTTCAACTTTTGCGCTGCAATTTCTTGAAATTCTGTTTTCTACTTTCGAGAGTAGGGGCACAGAATAGCAAGTCTTCTCCTGCAAAGCTTGAATGCTAAATCTGAATCTTGACGTCCATGAAATAAGACACCAAACTTGTTAAAAAACAAATACACCGTTCCCTCCCCGCAACGGCGTTAAAAATTGATTACAAAATCAAAGAGATAAGAATTACCGTGTAGCTTTGGGCTAACGGGTCGTGTCCACGAGGAGGAATGCGATGAAAACTTTTCGGTGTTTTGTTTAGAAAGCTAAGAATGGTGCTAGTATTTTAGTTGAAAAGAGAATGGAGAGAAGGGAAATGATTAAAAGAAAAATTGCAAATTTGGAGAAGGCTTTGGAAAAGGTGATTTAAAAAGCTTTAAAAAATGATTTGTTGTTTTTAATATAAGAAGGAGAAGATCTGGGCTCACTAATTTTTTACTCAACTATGTACTTATTGTTAGCCTAGAGGCCTTCCACTATAGTTTTGATGATGATTCACTCATGTAGTTATAGTTTACTAATAATCTTGTGATTTTTAGTTTCAGATACTTAACCAAGATATTAGTAGGTGATTAGCTTCAACAAAGGTGTTTTGGAGCTTTCACATGGAGATTCAAAAGTCCGAGTGTCAAAGTTCATATCTAGCACTCGTTGGAGTCAAGCTCAGTGGATCACTTTTAGATCGAGTCGACTTGGAGACGACACTCTACAAGAAGACCTCGGTTTGTTTTAGAATAGTTAGTTTTGATCCATTGTTAAAGATTAGATAGTGTGATATGCTCAAGTTCACAACACACACGTTTCATGTTTATTGGTTTTCGATTTTTGGTTTAACCGATCTTGGTTTTCATGAATAAATAGAATCAAAACAAGTTTACATGGTTTAATGTATATTAGATTTGTTCTATATACATCTATGCTTCAACTATTTAAACAAACTTAGTTTGATAGTCTATTTCATGAGTTTGAAGTTTTTGTATTTAAACAAAACTTATTTTCGGATTTAATGTCAAAAACATTGATATATATCTTTATATGTATATTGGATTATATCCATATACTATATGCCTCAAAGTTGTTTCAATATCATGTTTTTATATTTGTAAGTATTTTGGACAAAACGATTTTTCATTTCCAAAATCCAAGTTTTGGAAAAATACAGATTTTGGTTTTCGGCAAAATTTCTAAGTTACAAAAATAGTTCAAAATATCTGTAACATGGTTTGATTTTACTCAAACATGTTTGTATAACAAAGTATTATTCTGAAACTATTTTTGTTGATTTTTAGAGATTTTATGGGATTTATTTGATAATTAAAAATTCAAGTTTTAAATCCTATAACCAGATCTGCCAGGCCCTGGCGGTCGACCGGGACGGTCGACCGGACCAGTGGTCGATCGACCGGACCGGTCGACCGATGTGCACAAGACGTGCACAAAGGCCAGCTTGTTTGGCCGGTCGACCGAGCGGTCGACCGACTGAAGTCAACCCACTCTCGGGTTGGCCCGGTCGACCGGGCGGTCGACCGGTCAGAGAGCCGTTGCTCTCTGGTTCTGGGCACGGTCGACCGGGCGATCGACCGGTAGGCTCAACGGTCATAAATTTGACCGTTGGCCGGTCAACCGAAAAGTCATTTTTGACCTTTCTACCTGCCAACGGGCAGAATTTTGTGGGGGTTATAAATACCCCACATTTGAGTTGTTTCTTAAGAAGTTTTTTTAAGAGCTAAAATTCTGATCTTCTCTAGTGTTTTAATACAAGTTTTCAAAGAGTTTTTAGTGCCAAAAGATCAATCTTTATTTGTTTTAAAGGGTTGGAAAAATCAAAGAAAAATATAGATTTGGGATATTTGCTTTGATCTTCATTTCTATCAAATACTAAGTAGTTTTTCCAAGTATTTTTCTTTGTGTTTTTGTTTCCAAACTCCTTATTTTCCACACTTGAGCTATCTTGCTATCCTATCTATTAGGATCTTTGTTTTTATGGGAAAAGAAGTTGTTTATGGTCTTTGTGATCACCAAGTTGTAAACCCTCCTTATTTGTGATATCCCTCTTGTGTAGAGGTTGATTGTTGGGGTGGTGACTTTGTGCCCTATCCCTCCAGTGAGAGGTTGATTTGTTTGGCTAAGTGCCTAACCCTCTAAGTGTAGAGGTGTTTGTTGTGGATTGTGCCTTGCCCCTGTGAGAGGTTGTATTTGGTTGAGAGAGGGGTTGTGTACTCCCAATTATAATTGCCCCAAATCCTCATTGGAGGTTTCCCTCTGTGGGAAGTCCTGTGTGGACAAGTTAGTGAAAATCCTTCTATGTGAAGGCGGAGACGTAGAGCTAGGTGCTTGAACCTCGAAATAAATCTCAGTGTTTGCGTTTGATCCATTGGCTCTAACTCTCTCTCTCTCTTTTTATATTGTGCCTCGCATTGATTCATATTATCATATCATACTTATATGCTTGGTTGTGATTCTTTGTGTGCCTCACTTGTGCCTAACCACGAGAGCTTTATATAGCATCTCAACTCTTATTCAGAGGAATCAAGAGGAGTTAGTCCAGAGCACTTCACCGGGAATTTGGCTACACTCGTTGGTTACATTAAGTGTGTAGCAATTAAGTTTTATTTTCCGCATTTTGTTCATTAGATTAGCCGTACACCTATTCACCCCCCCTCTAGATGTACTTACAATTGGTACCAGAGCCTACGCTCCTGATATTAGGTTTAACCACCTAGGAGTGTGATCTTGATTTTGCTAATCTACATTTGCATTTGCGTTTGCACTCATGGATAGCCCTCCCATCTTTGATATCTCTAGACTTGATATATGGAAGGTTATGATGAGTTGTCATTTAAAAGCCCTAGGTTATAAAGTTTACCTTGCCATTACCAAGGAAACCTACCTTAATGATATCAAGCATACAGAGGCCAATGCATTAGCCCTAAAAGCACTTAGAGAATCCATTGATAAAAAATATTTACATGTATTTTATCACTATGATTCCGCTTTTGCAGTATGGAACATTTTGACATCTCCTGAGCTACCAACGCTTATCAATAGAAGAGAAAATCTAGTCAAGACGAGTCCAATGAACGTTTCTTCATGGTCCAAGGGAATGACTCCCTTGAGGTACAATCGAAAACTCAACTAGATGCTAGTACTAATTCATATTGCAATGAGTGTATGGATGTACAAGCCTTAAATGATAAACTCGCTAAAAAATGTGAAAATTTGATTTCAAAATACAAACTTTTGAAAAAGGATAGTCTTGGTTTAAAAGAAGAAAATAAAAATTTATCTTCTAGACTTGAGATTGCTTTGCAAGAGAGGGATGAATTTCAAGTGAACTTGACTCACTTAAATCCCAACTTGAACTTGCCCTTAATGAAAACAAAATTTTGAAAAGTAAAAATGATTGTGAAAATGTTTTGAAGAAAAATGAGGATTTAACTTCAAAACTTGATTTTGTATTAAAAGAGAATAATTCTTTGAAAAACAAAATTGATTTGATTTCACAAGAATTGGAAGATTGTTTAAAGAAAAATGTTTCTTTGAAAAATGATTTGTCTACGCATGTTTGCCATGCCAGTGTAGCTTCACCTAGCTTACCTATTACATGCACCTCTTCTAAAATTGAAAATGATATATCTATGCTTAAGAAGAGTGTTGATTGTTTGGGCTCCACTTTGAGCCATTGTGTTTTGAACCACTCACGTTTGGAATCTATGTTTCGAAAGAAACAAGTTCCTCCTATGCATGCACACAAATCACGGCATACACATGCTCCTCACGTACACACCCATCACACAATGTATGCTCATGTGTACACTTGTACACATTGTGGACGTAAGAGCCACCTTGCTAAGTTTTGTTATGATCGTATACATGATTCAAATTTAGCAACTAAATTTGTTTGGGTTAGGAAAGGAGCTAACCCCCATGGACTTAAAAGAGTGTGGGTACCAAAGACCACCCCTATGTTATTTGATGTAGGTGTGGGCTCTCGCATGACGTGAGAGCGATGGTGCCTTGAGGTGGATGCGTTCCGAGCTTAAAGAGGACTATTTGGATGCATTACTTTCAAGGAGAGTTTGGTGGGAGGATCACCTTGTTTTGGAGACATGGAGAGTTGCCATCATGATTTTGGTAACTATCTCTTACTCCTTATTTATGTCTGCATGCTTTTAGATCATTCATTTATAGCATGTCTCGTTTTAATGTTCATTATATCATATGCCTTGTTTATTAGTCCTATGACATGCATGATTAGTATTTGAGACACCCATGTTTATATGGACCCATATTTAGTGTTCTCACTTTAGTTTAACTAATGTGTATGTCTTAGATCTAATGCATGTGCATTTGTCATAATGAACATATGAGTTTTTATTTTGATTTCTATGCTTCATGTTCTGATTACATGTTTAGATGTTAGTTTTCATTAAAACTCGGATATATACTTGTACAACTAGTGAGCCATAAATAGATTATTATGTGTTTGTGCTTGAATGCTCATTTGTACTTATTAGATGTACTAGTATAACCTAGTTGTGATGATTCATACATTTTGACTTGTATTCTCATTTTGTACATGTTTTCATGTGAATGTTTAACTTCATGTATATGTCTTTTTTGTCCAAATTAATAGCTATACATATACATCCTTGAACCACTTGCCTTCATGCATATACTGTTGTGGACCCGTTAATATTTGGATATGTATGTATACTTTAGTTTGTACATGACATACATATACCTTGAAGGATTCTAGTTTTGATGATTTTTCATTGTTTTTAAGGAATTTCATTTTGAGCTTGATTGCCTATTTTCATGATGATGTGTTTTACATAACTCTTATGCACTCACTTTAATTATTGTTTTCTCATGATTTTGTTTTCATGAGTATAATATGGGCTTTATAGATTTTGAATGTTTGGTGATCATGTGATTTACATGTTTTTCGTGAAATATATTTTTGTTTTATTCCTTACTTGAAGGATTTCGTACTAGTTTTCAAATTTTTTCTTATAACTATTTCGTATTCTTCATTATGGTAGAGCTTTTCAAACATACTATATTTTCAAACTTATTTTTGAAAACCCCTACCCATTCAAGGGCGGTTGGTTGAGCGACCATGCCTTGTATGCTTATTATTGAAAATTCTTTTAAACATGTGCCTGAAATGGGTGGTAGGAAATATGAGTTATACACTTGATCTTATTATGTTTTCAATTGGTATCATTGAGTCTTTTCAATTGATATCACTATTAACATTCTTTTTGTATACTCATATATGTTTTTATATATGTATGCTTACACTTCAAATAGTATCAATTTTGATTGGTATTCAATTTTTCATACATACATATATGCTTTATTTGTGCTTACTATATCACTATATCTTTGAGCACAAATCTTGGTTATGCTAAGCTTGATTTTTTCAATGACTATTATATTTCAATTGATTATGTTTCAATTGATCTTATACAAGTTTATGCATCATTTTGTTTGGTATTTCATAAAGGGGGAGAAAATTTATATTTCACTTTTTAATTGGTTTTGTTTACCTTTGGTATTTTACTCCCACACTTTATGTTGAAAAATGATTGAAAAATGATATTAATTTTTTTTGGTATCATATGCTCCTAATGAAAATTTACTTTCAATTGGTACTAATCTTTACAATTGATATCAAGATTACCTATATGTTTACATCATTCAATTGATATCAAAATTTTTGGTTGAATCCTTTAACATGTTTTATTTACTTTCAATTGGTTTCAATTGGTATAATATAGACAAGTTTATTTAAATTTATATTATAAACATTTGTTTTATGTACTTTCAATTGGTATGTTTTATTGATATCATGATGCACTAAATTGATATATTTTTTTCAATTGGTATCATAATGTTTTGATTTGATTTTACTCCTTATTGATATTTTTTTGTTTAAGACAAATTGGGGGAGAACATTGTTTTATTGTTTTCTTTGACCCCTTTGTTGGTGATTGACAAAAAGGGGGAGAAGTATTTGAGTTTATATGTATGTTTATTGTTTATTTGTAAGTTTATATCAAAGTTTGTTTCATATTGGTATCAAGAGAATTTGTTTTATGTTTTGATGTTTTGTTGATATTGGTATCAAGAGAACATATTTATGTTTTGGTTTATTGGTATCAAGAACTTTTGTTAAAATTTGTATTGTTGGTATCAAGAGCTTTCATTGATTATCTTTCAATTGGTATCAAGAGTTTTTTATTGATTGGTATTAAGAGCTTTTATTGCTTTTATTGATCAAGTTTTTAAATTGAAATTTTTATTGGTATCAAGAGCAATTATTTAAGAACATGTTTATTTTAAAAAGGAAAAGGAATTTATTTTAAAAGTTTGGTATCAAGAGCATGTTCATTTCATTATTTTATGCATGTTGATGATATTCATGTTTAGTATTCATTGCATATCTTATTGTTTATTGCTATGCATGAGTTAAGGGGGAGGTTCTTTGAAGCTTAACTTTAATCCATGCATATATAACTCCATGAGTTTTGTCATCATCAAAAAGGGGGAGATTGTTGGTCCAGAGGCCTTCCACTCTAGTTTTGATGATGATTCATACATGTAGTTATAGTTTACTAATTATCTTGTGATGTTTAGTTTCAGATACTTAACCAAGACATTAGAGTTGGCCCAGAGGCCTTCCACTCCAGTTTTGATGATGATTAACTCATGAGTTATGTTTACTAATAATCTTGTGATGTTTAGTTTCAGATACTTAACCAAGTTAGTAGGTGATTAGCTTCAACAAAGGTAGTTTGGAGCTTCTCACATGGTGATTCAAGAGCCCGAGCGTCAAAGATCATATCTAGCACTCGTTGGAGTCAAGCTCGGTGGATCACATTTTAGATCGAGTCAACTTGGAGACGGCGCTCTACAAGAAGACTTCGGTACCTTATTTAGTTTATGTTTTTAGATCAATTTGTAAAGACTAGATAGTGTGATATGCTCAAGTTCACAACACACACACTTGTTTAAGTTTCATGTTTTGGTTTTCGGTTTTTGGTTTAACCGATCTTGGTTTTCATGAATAGATAGAATCAAAACAATTACATGGTTTAATGTATATTAGATTTGTTATATTTACATGCATGCTTCAACTATGTAGACAAACTTATTTTGATATGCCTATTCATGTGTTTAGAGTTTTGTGTTTCAACAAAACATATTTTCGGATTTAATATCAAAAACATTGGTATATATATCTTTCATGTATATTGGAGTATATCCATATACTATATGCCTCAAAAGTTATTTAAATATCATGTTTTTGTATTTGGATGAGTTTTGGAAAAATCGGATTTCCATTTGAAAAATCTAAGTTTTAGAAAATACAGTTTTTGGTTTTCGGCAAAATTTGTAAGTCACAAAAATTGTTCAAAAAGTTTGAAATATGTGTTGAAATTTTTCACATATGTTTGTATATCAATGTATTATACTGAACTTATTTTTGTGGATTTTAGAGATTTTATTGGATTTATTTGGTAATTAAAAACCCAGTTTTTCTGTCCTAAAATATTTCTGCCAGGCCCTGGAGATCGACTGACCCGTCGACCGAACCAGGAGTCGGTCGACCAGAGCGGTCGACCGTATGTGCACAAAACATGCACAAGGCCACTTGGTTTGGCCAGTCGACCGACTAAAGGCAACCCACTCTCGGGTTGCCCCGATCGACCGGGCGGTCGACCGGCCAGAGAGCCGTTGCTCTCTGGTTCAGGGCCCGGTCGATCGGGCGGTCGACCGGAAGGCTCAACGGTCAAAAAATTTGACCGTTGGCCGGTCGACCGGAAGGCCAATCTGGGCCTTTTCTCTACCAACGGGCAGATTTCAAGTAGGGGTTATAAATACCCCATTTGAGAGAGGTTTTCTCCAAGAATTTTTAGAGCAAAAAATTTACTTCTTACAGCAAGTTTTTAAAGAGTTTTTAGTGCTTAAAGATTTAATCTTTATCTCGTTTTTAAAAGGGTTGGAAAATCATATGAAAAGAAAATTCTTTGGGAATTGGATTGATCTTCATTTTCAATTCTATCTAGAGTTTTTCCCTAGAGTTTTTCTTTGAGTTTTCGATTTTCAAACTCTTTGTTTTTCCACACTTGAGCCATATCTTACTATCCTATCTATAGGATCTTTATTTTGTGAAAAATTAGTTTGTGGTTGTGGAAACTACCAAGTTGTAAACCCTCCTTGATTTGTGTTATCCCTCTAGTGAGAGGTGATTGTGGGTATCCCTCTAGTGAGAGGTTGATAGTGGAGGTGGTGTTGGTATCCCTCTTAGTGAAGAGGTGGATTGGTTGTATTGGCTTTGTGCCTATCCCTCATTTGTGAGGTTGATATTGATGGCTTTGTGTCTAGCCTCTAAGTGTAGAGGTGGTGTTTGTAATTGAGAGAGGAGTTGTGTACTCCCAGTTGTATTGCCCCAAATCCTCAGTGGAGGTTCCCTGTGTGGACAAAGTTAGTGGAAATCCTTCTGTGTGAAGGCGGGGACGTAGAGCTGTGTGCTCGAACCTCGTAACATTTTCGTGTGTTTGTGTTTGATCCATTGACTCTTACTCTCACTCTCTCTTTACTATTGTGCCTTGCATCATTTCATATTGCTCATTCATATTATATGCTTGGCTTATTTGTGTGTGCCTCACTTGTGCTTAACCAAGAGAGCTTCATATAGCGCCTCAACTCTTATTCAGAGGAAACAAGAGGAGTTAGTCCAGAGCCCTTCACCGGGAATTCGGCTACACTCGTTGGTTGCAATAAGTGTTGTTACAATTAAGTTTTAATTTTCGCATTTAGTTCATTAGATTAGTCGTACACCTATTCAGCCCCCCTCTAGGTGTACTTACAATTGGTATCAGAGCCTACGCTCTTGATATTAGGTTTAACCACCGAGGAGTGTGATCTTGGTTTTTGTTAATCTACATTTGCATTTGCATTTGTACACATATAGTTTGCACTCATGGATGTCCCTCCCATGTTTGATGTCTCCAACATTGACATGTGGAAATTTAGGATGTCTATGTACTTGAAAACCCTAGGCTTGCATGTTTTCCTTGCTGGTACCAAGAAATCTTATCTTGGTAATAGCAAGCATATAGAGGCCAATGCACAAGCCCTTGAGGCACTTAGAAGCACGCTTACCAAAGAATATTTGTGCTTAGTTTCTAACTGTGATATCGCCTTTGCAGTGTGGAACACGTTGACCTCCTCCAAGCTTCAATTGCCAATCCAAATGGAGGATGAATCTAGTGGAGAATCCGAGCAACAATGCAACATGGTCCAAGGGAATGACTCCCTTGAGGTATATTCGGAATCTCAATTAGATAGTGATGATGCTAGTTCTTCAAGTAATGACTATGTTGATCCTAATGCCTTAAATGAAGAACTATCAATCGTTTGTGAAAAATTATTGGAAAAATATAATCTTTTGAAAAAGAAGACTTTTGCTTTGAATAAAGAAAATGAAAATTTGTCTTCTAGACTTGATTTGGTTTTGCAAGAGAAGGAAGAGATTTCTAGTGAACGTGACTCACTTAAATCTCAACTAGACTTTGCCCTAAAGGAAAATGAATTTTTGAAATCTAAAAATGATTGTAATGAAGTTTTAAAGAAAAATAAAGTTATATCTTCAAAGCTTGATTTTGTTTTAAAAGAGAATGACTCTTTGAAAAATAAAATTACTTCTATTTCAAAGGAATTGAAAATTATTTTAAATAAAATATTTTTTGAAAAATAATTTGGATACTCATGTTTGCCATGCTAGTGTAGCTTCACTTTCTAGCTCACCAAATGCATGCTCCACTTCTTCTATAATTGAAAATGATATAAAATTGTTAAAGAAGAATATGGATTGTTTGGGCGCCACTTTGAGCCATTGTGCCATGAACCACTCACGTTTGGAATCTATCTTTTGAAAGAAACAAGTTCCATCTTTACATGCACACCATCCACGGCATACACTTGCTTCTCACGTTCACTCCCATAACACGGTGTATGCTCATGTGTACACTTGTACGCATTGTGGACGTAAGGGCCACATTGCTAAATTTTGTTATGATAAGATACATGATGTAAATTTAGCAACTAAATTTGTTTAGGTTAGGAAAGGAACTAACCCCCATGGACCCAAAAGAGTGTGGGTACCAAAGACCACCCCTATGCTTTTTGATGTAGGTGTGGGCTCTCACATGACGTGAGAGTGATGGTGCCTTGAGATAGATGCGTTCCGAGCTTAAAGAGAACAATTTGGATGCATGATTTGTCACATATATTGCATTTATATTGTCACTTTACCACACTTGTTAGCTAATAAATTCTATTAATAAGTTGTCTTTTTTTTTGCTAAATGTAGGCCCAAGTGCTTAAAGAAAGAAAAGAGAAACAAGCCCAGAAGCCCACCAAATCCTGAATTAATTCAGAATAAATTCGAAATGAAGAAATCAGGTCTAAATCTTGGCATATCAAGAGGTTGAGAAGAATCCTCCCGGAATCGAGCGGTTGAAGCCACACAATCAAGGCTGTTTCGTCAACAGTTTGGAGCAGAAACCAGAAATCCAGCAGCATATACGGGACCAACATCAAAGCAGGAGAATGCCCCCCTTTGGTGTGGCCACGTGGCCACACCAGGGCCGCGGAAACGCGGCCCAAGCCGCGTTTCCGCGGCCAACCTGTATCAGTTGGGGGAGCGTTTGCTCCCCCAATCTTCCCGGGATTCGCCTCCTTTGGTTTTTGGCTATAAATACTTGTTTCAGCAGAGAAAAAAAGAGCGAAGACTAGGATTAAGTTTTGCATTTATTTTCTTACGATTTAGGCTCTTTGTTAGCTAGAACGAAAGTTGTAATCTTGCTTTTTAATTTGTAGTCCTGTATCAAAACCAGTGAGAGAGAGGACTGAGAGCTTGTACTTGAAGGTTGAAGTGACAGCAATACAAAAGTCGAGCCAATTTCTCTTCCACTTGCAGTACGGTATGGTTTGCATTATGTCTATGTTTTCTTTGTTGTTTTCTATGGATAACTAAACGGTTTTCTGGGCTAGCTTTCATCACTCTCTCTTGTTCTTCTTCTTCTCTTCTATTTTTAAAAAAAAAGACCAGATGACTCATATGCATGCGTCACTTAAAAGCCTTTCATTTTGAAAGTGCTCTTGAAGGCACATGAGGATGGGTTTGGCTGGTTGAATTCACAACTCTTTCACGAACTTGTCTTGAATCATTTTTAATCCATTCTCGCTTCTTCGCGCTTGATGTTTTAATATTCGACTCTACGATTTCTTGAAGAAAAAGAC
The DNA here is from genome assembly GCA_038442645.1 of Agave tequilana. Taxonomy (NCBI): domain Eukaryota; kingdom Viridiplantae; phylum Streptophyta; class Magnoliopsida; order Asparagales; family Asparagaceae; genus Agave; species Agave tequilana. The sequence goes on from JAVJIF010003714.1 coordinate 188,628, forward strand.
TCAACTCTTCTAACATCTTATGTGCTTAACTTAAAGCTTTCTAAAAAGTTAACTCTAAGTTTTGCAAATGATCATTTGAGGGTCTTAACATTTTAAGAGAAGAATGAACAATTGAGTAGTGAGATAGTGAGCTCAGACTTTCTTTATTATTACAAACAACAAAATAATTTCCAAGTTTTCTCAATCACCTTCTCCAAAACCTTTTCTAAAAGTTGCAATTTTTCTTTCATTCATCTCTTTCTTTCCATTCTCTTTTTCATAAAAAACGAACACAATTCTTTGTTTCTAAATGATTCACCGAAAAGCTTCCATTGCATCCCTCCTTGTGGACACGACCCGTTAGCCACAAGCTGCACGGTATATTCTTAACTCATTGATTGTTTCTTTTATTTTAGCAATCAATTTTTGGCGCCGTTGCCGGGGAGGGAACGGTGTAGTTGTTTTAACAAGTTTTGTGTGTTTGTTTCAGGGACTTGAAGATCAAGATCTAGCATTCAAGCTTTGCCAAGAAGACTTGCAAATTCTGTGCCTCTACTCTCGAAAGTAGGAAACAGAATTTCAAGAAATTGCTTTGCAATATCTGAAAAAATTCACTGGACTACTAAGAACTTTGTTTTGCAGGACATATTGCTCGCAAAAATTTCAGTTTTTATATGTCATATTGGTGCTATTTCTGCTATCCAACATCCCAGTTTTAAATCAACAGTAAAACACTTGTTGCAAAGTTAAAAATTGATTAGACATTTGCATTCTAGGCACGAGTCTTTTCAATTCCTTTACTTTACTGTTGAAAAGTGCTGGAGCAAGGTACGTACGCATTGCATTCAGAATAGGACTCAATTCTTGGTTGATTTATATCGCTTTGAGTGAATCTTATTTTGTACACTTCACAAATTGATTTTAAGGGCAACACCCAACAACAAGATAAGGTGGGGATTTAATCACCCTTCCTTGGCCCAAAAATCAGACTGCAAGCACACACAAACCTAAGCCTAAGTAAAATCTGATAGACGTTGGCCTTAGGGACATCTCAAACTCACTAGGAGATTATCCTAAAGAGGGAAGGTGTTGGAAATTGACTCCTGCCAAATCAGTGTCAAGGAAGGGGATTGAGGGCCGAAAGCCCGAAGATTGGTGGTTATTTAATTAAGGAACGTCTTTGACGGAAAACCTCCCACTAATCTTGCCCTGACCTGGCTGATTAGCTTGTGGTCAAAGTCTACATTCTATCTCTTGTGGACAATCAACCAGTTAGGAGTTGTCTAGGTCGGGTTACCTTTGACTAGGCTTGGTTGATTTCTATTGTTGACTGTTGTTTGAACTTGTTATGATTGTGATTGTGTTTGTGTATGCAAGTGTGGTCGAGAGACCCTAATTCATCTAGGTTGACTAGAAACACATCACCACCTAAGTTTGAACCAAGACCAGATCCGGTAATGGCTCAATCAACATCACTGCAGGATAGGTTCTACCCCATTAGGACCTCACTTCCATTTGCATTTCACTTCCATCGGTTGGTGAATACAATTTGAGCTCAAGCCTCAATTCATCAACACACTCCCCAAGTTTTATGGTCTAGAGTCTGAAGATGCCTACTTCTTCATAAGAGAATTTGAGAAAGTATGTCTAATGATGAAAATCCCACACCTTGTAGACGATGCTATTAGGTTGAGATTTATCCCTTTCGCATTTAAGGACCTAGCAAAGAAGTGGCTCTACAGCTTAGCAGCCAGTTCCATCACGTCTTGGGATGGTTTCATCAAGGTTTTCTTGAAGAAATTCTATCCTTCCATAAAATCGCTCTCATTAGGAAGACGATCATGCAATTTAAGCAAGAACCCAGTGAACCGTTCTGGAGGTACTTTGAACGCTTTAAGGACCTCCTTGTCCAATGTCCACACCATGGAATAGAGAAATGGCGACAATGTCAAATTCTCTATGACGGTTTAGACTATTCCACCAAAACCCTCTTAGAAAGTATGTGCCAAGGGGGTTTCTTGCAGAAAGATGAAGATGAAGGATGGGATTTGTATGAAAATTTAGTTGAGAAGACCATCCAATGGGAATCTGCAAGTGAGGCCTCTAGGAATCCTAACTCCATCTCTTCAAAAGGAGGTCTCCATTCCATCGAATCATCCATCGCTAATGAGGCTAAGTTAGCCAACCTGGCTAGAAGACTAGAAGCTCTAGAAACGAAAGAACCAAGTCCAGTCAATCAAGTCAGCCCGAACCAATTTCCAACACCAGGCTGCACTTACTGTCAAGCCATGAATCATGTGTTCGAGGAGTGCCCAGTGTTTCAGGCTCAGCAATCCTACCATGAACCGATGAATGCGGCCTTTTCAAGGCCGAACAATAACCCTTACGCTCCAACGTACAATCCCGGCTGTAGAAATTACCCTAATTTCTCATGGAGCCAGAATAACTCTGACCATTCACGATCAAATCATGCTAGCCACTTCCATCATGGTAATAATTCTTCCAATCATCAACCTAACTTCTCCAATTTCCATAATAATTCTCCCAACCATCCACCAAACTTTCTGAATTATCAACAGAACTTTCCTAATCAAGCTCCATAATCCTCCTTCCAGAATCCTCAATTAGAAAGGAGAATGACTGACTTTGAAAGAAACATAGAACGATATATGAAAAACCAAGACTCTCTCATGCAAACCATTCAGAGGTTAGAGGTTCAAATGAGTCAACTAGCCAACCCACAGAATGAGAGATAAAAGGGTACCCTGCCTAGTCAGCCAGTCACCAATCCGAGGAATTCCCAACAAGCTCATTTGGCTGAGGGTCCTCCATTCAATCAATGTAATGTTGTTCATACATTGAGGTCAGGAAAGAGAGTTGATAACCAAGTGTCAACACCACCCAATCCCATTCAGCACAACCACAATCAAGCTTCCACCTCATCAAATCCAAGTTCTTCCAATTCTGACAAATCTGAAAAAGACAAGTCAGCCAGCCAAGTGCACCAGCCTATAGTACCATTTCCTAATAGGCTGAAAAATAACAAGCAAAATCCTCACATGGACAAGATAATCGAGATGTTTAACCAAGTGAAGATAAATATGCCACTCCTTGATGCCATCCAACAAGTTCCTTCCTATGCTAAGTTTCTTAAGGACATGTGCACCAAGAAGAGAAAGACTAATGTTCCAAAGAAGGTCTTCTTAGCCACTAATATTAGTGAGCTATTATTGGGTCCTATCCTTGTCAAGTACAAGGATCCAGGTAGTCCCACCATTGCCTGCACAATAGTACAAGCCGAGATTAGTCGTGCACTTCTTGACTTGGGAGCAAGTATCAACTTTCTTCCATTCTCTGTTTATCAACAACTCGGGTTGGGCGATCTTAGTCCAACTCGAGTCACCATCCAACTGGCTGACCGTTCTGTTAAGTTCCAAAAGGGGAGATTAATGATGTCCTAATCCGGGTAGGAGAGTTCATATACCCTGTCGATTTCATAGTTCTGGAGACACAATCTGTGTCCAACTCCAATTGTAGGGCTCAAACTCCTGTTATCCTAGGTCGACCATTCCTTGCTACTGCTAATGCCATCATCAATTGTAGGAATGGGTCTATGAGGTTAACCTTTGGGGACATGACTAGAGAAGTCAATGTCTTCAATCTAGGAAAACAACCCCGCGATATCGAGGACCAAACATTTGAAGTCAACCTAATTGAGAACTTGACAAGTGAACATGAAGAAGAATTGGAATCAGAACTGGAGAGTGACTTCGGGTTAGAGTCTGATGACTTTAATCTTGATCAGGTTGTAGATTCTGCTGTGAATTGGGCCTCAAACCCCATTTCACCAATAATGAAGCCAACGGATTTGACTAGTCCTTCTAGTGAGCCTTCCTCTTCCTTAGAATTGAAAGCCCTACCTGCGCATCTCAAGTACGCCTATCTAGGCGAACAAGAGACCTTTCCCGTCATCATTGCCTCCCATTTAAATAACGGGAAAGAAGAAGATTTAAAAGCTATTATAAGAAAACATAGGGAAGCCATTGGGTGGACTATGACTGATATCAAGGGATTAAGTCCAACCATCGTTCAACATCGCATTCATCTCAATGAAGACGCCACACCTAAGAGAGACCTAATTGGTCGCTAATGTTGCATATTTAATATCATATTTTCATACTTATTATAGAATAAAAGCCTGCATTGTTCTAATTAATTGTTTGATTTATTTGCAGGCCCAATCTTTAAGGAGTTGAAGAGAAATGAGCCCAAAGCCCACTAAAATTCTGAATTAAATCAGAATTAATTCGCACTCACTAAATCAGGGCAAAATCAAGAGGTTGAAACCGGTTGAGAAGAATCCTCTCAGGATCGATCGGTTAAAGCCAAGAATCCAAGGCTATTTCGTCAGAATCCAGGACTCCAACGAAGAAACCACTTAAAGATAAATACAGAAGAAACTACCGGAGAGACCCACCAACAGGGTGTGGCCATCTGGCCACACCCTGGCCACGGAAACGCGGCCCAAGCCACGTTCCTGCGGCTTTGTTGGGGAGTTAGGGGGACGTTTGCTCCCCCGATCTCCCCGGGATCCTGATTACTGGGTATTTGCCCTATAAAAGGCCATGCTTTGTGCTGAAAAGTGACGCCAATGCAGATTAGGATTTAGCCTAGTTTTAATTCTTTATAGTTTAGATTTTTCTTTTCTTATTATGTAATTTGTATGTAACTTAGGGTAGAAGAAGATTCATGTAAGTAATAGAGAGGGGCTGATGTTGAGAGTGACACCGACGATGTACCCTACTCCTTTCTTTCATTGTCTCAGCAAGTAATAAAGGTAAATGCTTTGTTTGTTTTCTATTCTGCTTTACTTTACATTTGTTTTGCTTTCCTCTTTCTCTTCTACTTTACCTTGGTTGTATTTGTTGAGTGTACAAGTGAATTCCAAAGCAAGTATAACTAAGCTACGTGAGAGCCAGCGATAGTTCATGAAGACGTTCTCCTCTTCCAAGATCCGCATCACTTCGTTCTTCTTATGCTTGACGATATAATGTGCACGGGGACCGAGCTCGAGTTTATGATCTGTGCGTTGAACGCCTCCGAAGCAAAAAGGTAGAACTTGCAAAAAGATTTCCAAGTAAGTCATCAATCAACCTAGGTAAGTATCTCTTCACTTTTCTTTCTTTCTTTTCTTTCTTTCTTTTCTTTCTTAGTTTAGATCACCAACAACTTCTTCCAAATCGTTTTCATTCTTCTTTCCACTTCATTGTACATAATCGCTTTCTTTTGTTTTCTGAATTTTCCAACTTCTTCATCTTCCATTTTCTACTAACTTTAACTATACTTTCTTTTTCCATTTTTATAACTTTAAAACAGAGAAGAACTTTCGCTTATTTTCTTAACGATTTCAATAAAGAACTGTAAAGCTTCCATCGCAAACCCTCCTTGTGGATCACGACCCGTATAGCCACTTGCTATAGCGGAAGAATTGAGCACTTGCACATCTCCTTTCTTAAGTTCTATAATCTCGTATTTTGTGTGCAGGTTTGGCCTCAATCAAATTTTGGCGCCGTTGCCGGGGAGGGTAACATGTTTTTTTATTGAAATCTGAATTTTTTTTTTGAAATTTTTTTTAGAACTAAACGAATTTTCTTCTCTGTTGCAGGTTACAGGGCAACCAAAGCAGGAAATTACTATTGCAGTGACATACAAGTGGCCTTGGGCCTCTGCTCTAGAAAGCAGAGACCAAGGGCCCTCTGAATTGCCGCGTTTCCACGGCAAAAGCCGCGGATCCGCGGCAAGGAAGAGTTGACTACTCACAGTTTTTTGCAGGGCTGCTTAGTTTAAAAAAATTCTAGTTTGCTGCAACTTTAATTTTTCTTAAATGCCATAACATAAGCCTGCTAATAATCAACAGTAAATATTTGTTGAAAAGATAAAAAATTGATTAGACATTTGCATTTTAGGCACGTGTCTTTTTAATTTCTTTATTTTTTACTGTTGAAGAGTGCTGGAGCAAGGTACGTATGCATTGCATTTAGCATAGGTCTTGTTTATATCGCTTTGAGTGAATTTTACATATCTTGTGCACTTGCACAAAATTATTTTAAGGGCACTAACCCATAACAAGATAAGGTGGGAATTTAATCACCCTTCCTTAGCCCAAAAATTAGATTCCAAGCACTCACTAACCCAAGCCTAACTAAAATTGAGTAGACGTTGGCCCTAGGGACATCTCGGACTCAATTAAGGAGATTATCCTAAGGGGGAAAAATGTTAGAATCTGACTCCTGCAAAATCAGTGTCTAGGAAAGGGATTGAGGGCCGAAAGCCCGAAGGTTGGTGGTTATTTAATTAAGGAACGTCTTTGACGGAAAACCTCCCACCAACCTTGCCCTGACCTGGCTGATTAGCTTGTGGTCAAAGTCTACATTAGACCTCCCATGGACAGTCTAATCAGTTAGGAGTCGTCTAGGTCATAGGTCTACCCTAACCTAGTTAGAATTTTTTTTCTTTTATTTGTTTGCTTATTTGTTTGTTTTTCTGTGTTTGTATTCTATTGTGTGATATGGACTATAATAATAATTTTTTCAACTTCAATAATAATCCATATTACACACCGACTTCATTTTCGGATATTACCAACCCGGCATATCATAACTTTGACCAACCTAGTGTGCCGGATTGGTCTTATCCGAATCAATATAACCCATACCCCCAATCTAATAACTATAATTTCCATAATGATTTTAACTCTTCACCGAGTCAGTGGGGATTCACCACCCCCGAACATAATTTCCAACCACCTTGTCCTCCTTCTCCACCTAGTCCACAGTATTTTCAAGATTCATACTCAGTTTCACCCGTCCAAAATAGGAAACTATCAATCATGGAAATGAGTATGCGTGAGTCCAAACACAAATCCAAAAATCTGATGGCCTCACAATTTCACTACCACTTCCAAGACAATTCTTCATCTTTTCATCAAAACAATGAACATATTACCTATGAAGAGATGCTTGAATCCATGACTCAGGCTCAAAACGCTCGTAATAGTGACATAGATATGATGGTCGAATCTCTACGTTCTCACCGTTGGACCAGTTCTGATGTCACTACCAATTCTATTGGAGCCGAAGAGTCAGGTTGTTTTGGAAATCAAGATTCCATTTCAGAACAACCATGTGAACTTACCCAAACTCCAAATGATATTGATAGTTTGGCTAGTTTTCCTTTTCCTGAAATAGAACTTGAAAATGATTATGATCCTGAACCCCAACTTAGTGATTCAATTCTATTTCCTGATTCGATTATGACTCCGGTATCTTCACCTGACTTCAATCTTTTCTCGGAGTCAACATTGGATCCTGTACTAATTCATAAAGAAATTGAATCACCCATCTTTGAGGATCATGTTGAACTTGACCAACTTTACAATTTTGAAAATCCCATGAATAAATTGGCAAGTTCTCCATTTTTTGATATTGAACTCAATGAGATATGTGACCTAAATTCTCACATATGTGATCCAGTTAAACTTTCTGAATCAATATTGACTCTCGTTTTATTACCAAACTTGAATAATATTCTAGAGTCAGTTTTGATTCCCCCACCTATCATTCCTGAACTGGAATCACCCATATTAGGTCACATTCCATTGTTGGAAAATACATGTGGACTTGAGTTTCAACTTCTTGACTTGGACCCAATTCCTGAACCAATTTTGACTCTTGAACCTTTACTTGATTTAAGTCACCTTCTTGAGTCGGTATTAGTTCCTATCCTTCATGAGTCCAAGTAAATTGTTCTATCATTTCATACTCCATTCTGGGACGAGGTGGTTGATAAATTTGACTCCGAAATTAGTTATGGAATATAGAAATTAGATGGGGTCACATACTTAATAAAAATCCTTAATGGACACATCTTTTTAATGGGTTATATTAGTGTAATTTCTGGTGGGTTCCTCCAAGACCCAAGAAAAGTTGATTGGGCCGCGTTTCGTGGACCAATCAGACCACCACCATAAGGTAACACTTTCCTTCCCTTTCTTCTTTTTCATGCATCATGCATTAATTCATACATTGAGGACAATGCATGAGATAGGTGTGGGGGAGGGTCCAACATAACTTTTCTTTTTCTTTAAAAAAAATTAACATTTTTCTTTACTTTTAAAAACTTTTTGAAAAATAGAAACAATATTTTGACTTATTTTTGTAAGAAATTAAGTTAATTTTAAGGAATAGGAAAATCCAAATTAGGATTTCTTATACTTAGTCTCTATTCAAAAATTTGTTATCAATTAAAGTAAGGAGTCAAATTGTACTTCTCATCTAGTCTGATTGGTCGCTAATGTTGCATATTTAATATCATATTTGCATACTTATTATAGAATAAAAGCCTGCATTGTTCTAATTAATTGTTTGATTTATTTGCAGGCCCAATCTTTAAGGAGTTGAAGAGAAATGAGCCCAAAGCCCACCAAAATTCTGAATTAAATCAGAATTAATTCGCACTCACTAAATCAGGGCAAAATCAAGAGGTTGAAACCGGTTGAGAAGAATCCTCTCAGGATCGATCGGTTAAAACCAAGAATCCAAGGCTATTTCGTCAGAATCCAGGACTCCAATGAAGAAACCACTTAAAGATAAATACAGAAGAAACTCCCGGAGAGACCCACCAACAGGGTGTGGCCATCTGGCCACACCCTGGCTGCAGAAACGCGGCCCAAGCCGCGTTTCCGCAGCTTTGTTGGGGAGTTAGGGGAGCGTTTGCTCCCCCGATCTCCCTGGGATCCTGATTACTGGGTATTTGCCCTATAAAAGGCCATGCTTTGTGCTGAAAAGTGACGCCAATGCAGATTAGGATTTAGCCTAGTTTTAATTCTTTATAGTTTAGGTTTTTCTTTTCTTATTATGTAATTTGTATGTAACTTAGGGTAGAAGAAGATTCATGTAAGTAAGAGAGAGGGGCTGATGTTGAGAGTGACACCGACGATATACCCTACTCCTTTCTTTCATTGTCTCAGCAAGTAATAAAGGTAAATGCTTTGTTTGTTTTCTATTTTGCTTTACTTTACATTTGTTTTGCTTTCCTCTTCCTCTTCTACTTTACCTTGGTTGTATTTGTTGAGTGTACAAGTGAATTCCAAAGCAAGTATAACTAAGCTACGTGAGAGCCAGCGATAGTTCATGAAGACGTTCTCCTCTTCTAAGATCCGCATCACTTAGTTCTTCTTATGCTTGACGATATAATGTGCACGGGGACCGAGCTCGAGTTTATGATCTATGCGTTGAACGCCTCTGAAGCAAAAAGGTAGAACTTGCAAAAAGGTTTCCAAGTAAGTCATCAATCAACCTAGGTAAGTATCTCTTCACTTTTCTTTCTTTCTTTTCTTTCTTAGTTTAGATCACCAACAACTTCTTCCAAATCATTTTCATTCTTCTTTCCACTTCATTGTACATAATCGCTTTCTTTTGTTTTCTGAATTTTCCAACTTCTTCATCTTCCATTTTCTACTAACTTTAACTATACTTTCCTTTTCCATTTTTATAAACTTAAAACAGAGAAGAACTTTCGCTTATTTTCTTAACGATTTCAATAAAGAACTGTAAAGCTTCCATCGCAAACCCTCCTTGTGGATCACGACCCGCATAGCCACTTGCTATAGCGGAAGAATTGAGCACTTGCACATCTCCTTTCTTAAGTTCTATAATCTCGTATTTTGTGTGCAGGTTTGGCCTCAATCAAGACCCGCAGCGTAGGTTAAACCCTATAATGCAAGAGGCTGTTCATGCTGAAATCATCAAACTCTTAGACAATGGGATAATTTATCCCATTTCTGATAGCCAATGGGTCAGTCCTGTCCACGCGGTCCCAAAGAAATCTGGTTTCACTGTAGTGGAAAATGAGAACAAAGAGTTGGTTCAAACTCGACTTCCCATGAAGATTAGAGTTTGCATTGACTATAGGAAATTGGATGTTGCAACTCGTAAGGACCATTTTTCACTTCCCTTCATTGATCAAATGCTTGAACGTTTGGCGGGTCACGAGTATTACTGTTTCTTGGACGGTTACTCGGGCTATAACCAGATCCCTATCGCTCCTGAGGACCAAGAAAAGACTACGTTCACATGTCCATTTGGGACATTTGCTTATCGTCGAATACCCTTCGGCTTATGCAATGCCCCAGCAACGTTTCAACGTTGCATGTTGAGTCTTTTCTCTGATATGGTAGAACGCTTCTTATAAATCTTCATGGATGATTTCTCCATCTACGGAGATTCATTCACTCAATGTCTCCATCATCTAGAACTCGTCCTCCAACGTTGTGCTGAGAAAAATCTGACACTGAACTGGGAGAAATGCCACTTCATGGTAAAACATGAAATTGTCTTGGTTCATGAAATCTCCAAGAAAGGAATTGAAGTGGATAGAGCCAAAATTGAGGTTATTGCTAAGCTTCCCATGCCTAAATGCGTTAAGGACATTAGATCCCTCTTAGGACACGCTGGTTTTTTACCGACGATTTATCAAGGATTTTAGCAAAATTGCTAGGGCCTTGACTAATCTGTTAGCTAAGGATGTGTCCTTCACTTTCGATGCTGAATGCATAAATTCTTGGGAGAAGCTTAAGAGTGAGCTTATTTCCGCACCAATTATATCTGCACCGGATTGGTCTAAGCCGTTTGAGATCATGTGCGATGCTTCCGATTTTTCCATAGGCGCTGTCCTAAGACAACGCATTGATAACAAGCAGCATGTGATCTATTACTCTAGTAGGACTCTCAACGATGCTCAAATGAACTACACTACGACCGAGAAGGAATTCTTGGCAGTAGTGTTTGCCTTAGAGAAGTTTCGTCCCTACCTACTAGGGTCCAAAATCACCATTTTCACCGATCATTCTGCGCTTAGGTACCTCATGATGAAGAAGAATGCCAAGGCCCGACTCATTCGTTGGATCCTCCTTCTTCAAGAATTTGATCTTGAGATTCGAGATAAGAAAGGCGTAGAAAATGTCGTTGCTGACCACCTCTCACGGATACCTAATTCTCCATGCAACGAATTACCCATCAATGAGGATTTTCCTGATGAACATCTCTTAACCATCTCTAGGGAACTTGGTTTGCTGATATAGTGAATTACTTAGTCACAAACCAAACTCCGTCTCATTGGTCCAAAAATGATGTTTACCGGTTCTTATCCTAAGTCTGGTATTTCTTTGGGAGGAACCATATCTTTTCAAGTACTGTTCTGACCAAATTATTAGGAGATGCATTCCCGATGAGGAGGTTAGGAGTGTTCTATCCTTTTGTCACGAACTTGCATGCGGTGGACACTTTGGTCCCCGCAAGACTGCTGAAAAGGTGCTCCAAAGTGGGTTTTATTGGCCCACTCTGTTCAAGGATGCTTATGAATTCTGCAAGACGTGCCCTAGATGCCAAATGGTAGGAAGGATTTCACATCGAAATATGATGCCCCTCAACCCAATTCTAGAAATAGAACTCTTTGATGTTTGGGGCATCGACTTTATGGGTCCATTTCCTAATTCATTTGGGTACCAATACATATTGGTTGCTGTGGATTACGTGTCCAAGTGGGTAGAAGCCATTCCTTGTAAAACTAATGATAACAAAGTTGTCATAAAGTTTTTGAAAGAGAACATTTTTTCCCGCTTCGGAACCCCTCGTGCTATCATCAGTGATAATGGCACTCACTTTTGCAATAGATCTTTTGAAGCCCTTATGCGAAAGTATGCCATAACTCACAAGTTGTCCACACCTTATCATCCTCAAACCAGTGGGCAAGTTGAGGTTTCAAATAGACAAGTCAAGCTTATATTAGAGAAAACTGTGAACCAAAACCGGAAGGATTGGTCCATCAAACTTGTAGATGCTCTATGGGCCTACAGGACCGACTTCAAGACGATTCTAGGAATGTCTCCCTATAGGTTAGTCTATGGCAAACCTTGTCACTTGCCCGTTGAGTTAGAGCACCGAACCTTATGGGCAATCAAGAAATTGAATTTCGACTTGACTAAGGCCGGTGACCTTCGGAAATTACAAATTTCCGAATTGGAGGAGTTGAGAAATGAAGCCTATGAAAATGCTAGGATCACTATAGAGAGAGTCAAGATGTTTCATGACAAGAACATCGTAAGAAAAACCTTTGTCCCCGGACAAAAAGTCTTACTCTATAATTCTAGGCTTCATCTTTTTCCAGGAAAATTGAAATCGAGATGGACTGGGCCATTCGTTGTAAAAACCGTGTTTCCACACGGTGCAGTTGAGATCAGTGACCCCAAGAATAGAAATGCCTTTAAGGTAAATGGTCAACGCCTTAAACCTTTCTTGAAATCGGTCCCGATAGATGAAATAGTAATGGGTTTTTTGACCCAGTGTATTGGTAACTTTCCTCCTTTTCATTTTATTTCATGCACTTATACATTTCTTTCATACATTAGGGACAATGCATGAGATAAGTGTGGGGGAGGGTTCTAACATGACTGATATTAAAAAAAAAAATTTAAAAAGGGTAGACAGTATTTTGATATATTTTTTGTAAGAATTTAAGTCAATTTTAAGGAATAGGAGAATCATAATTAGGATTTCTTACACTTGGTCAAAATAAGATAACTTGTTTGATTTTTTAGGGTCAGGAAGAAAATTTGTGATAGTAATTTAGTCTTGATATTTACCTTGATGACCTATGCACACAAAATACACTTACACACTTAGGGTTTAAAAACAGAGACTCTTATGCCTTTTAAAAAATATATAAAAAAAGAAAAAAAACAAGTTTAATTATTGATTAGCTAGGTGCTTTGGCCTAAGCAAGCCTTAGTATTTATGCAAAAGATAATTAGATGAGTTTGAAAAAAAAATGTGTATCCTCTGATTAAGCTGGGTATTTATGCCTCATGAAGCATAAGTATTCACGCCTAAAAGGGGTACACCGTATAAATAAAAACCTTGATTTCGTGGCCTTATCTGCTCGAGTGTTTAAGTCCTTAGGGGTGTTTTCTCACCTGGTGCCCTAAAACTGTCCGGTTTGGGTGTCACCGACTGAATGCTCGTTACATGGGCAGATTAGAAAGCCTAATGAAATTGAGGAATAAATTTCACCAAAAATAAATAAATATAAGGCATATGAGCTAATGTTGAAGAACCCTTAGTAAACTTCGCAGTCACGATGGTGCATACGACTCAGGGTAAATTAATAGACTAGATGAGAATTACAATTTGACTCCTTACTTTAATTGATGACATGTTTTTGAATAGAGAGTAAGTTTAGGAGTGAAAGATTTGATATTCCTATAACTTATAAATTACTTAAGCTCTCACAAATATACTTCAAATATTTTCTCCTTCCAAAAAAAAAAAGAAAAAAAATGCTTTTCGAAAATACTAATCTTTTTCTCTTTTTGGATTTTGTGGGTGTAATCTGCTGAAAACCCTCACGAGACAAAACTCGTCCTCTAGGGTAACCTAGAGGTTTAACGGCTTGTTGCACATGCTCAGTACAATCGAGTGACCTGCGAAAGTGGTCTAATAATTGATTCGAGTTAGTCTGATGTTTACCTCGAGGGCGAGCAAAAGATAAGTGTGGGGGTGTGATTTGTCACATATATTGCATTTATATTGTCAGTTTACCACACTTGTTAGCTAATAAATTCTATTAATAAGTTGTCTTTTTCTTTGCTAAATGTAGGCCTAAGTGCTCAAAGAAAGAAAAGAGAAACAAGCCCAGAAGCCCACCAAATTCTGAATTAATTCAGAATAAATTCGAAATGAAGAAATCAGAGCTAAATCTTAGCATATCAAGAGGTTGAGAAGAATCCTCCCTGAATCGAGCGGTTGAAGCCACACAATCAAGGCTGTTTTGTCAACAGTTTGGAGCAGAAATCAGAAATCCAGCAGCATATACGGGACCAACATCAAAGCAGGAGAATGCCCCCCTTTGGTGTGGCCACGTGGCCACACCAGGGCCGCGAAAACGCGGCCCAAGCCGCGTTTTCGCGGCCAACCTGTATCAGTTGGGGGAGCGTTTGCTCCCCCAATCTTCTCGGGATTCGCCTCCTTTGGTTTTTGGCTATAAATACTTGTTTCAGCAGAGAAAAAAAGAGCGAAGACTAGGATTAAGTTTTGCATTTATTTTCTTAGGATTTAGGCTCTTTGTTAGCTAGAATGAAAGTTGTAATCTTGCTTCTTAATTTGTAGTCCAGTATCAAAACCAGTGAAAGAGAGGACTGAGAGCTTGTACTTGAAGGTTGAAGTGACAGCAATACAAAAATCGAGCCAATTTCTCTTCCACTTGCAGTACGGTATGGTTTGCATTATGTCTATATTTTCTTTGTTGTTTTCTATGGATAACTAAACGGTTTTCTGGGCTAGCTTTCATCACTCTCTCTTGTTCTTCTTCTTCTCTTCTGTTTTTAAAAGAAAAGGACCCGATGACTCATATGCATGCCTCACTTAAAAGCCTTTCATTTTGAAAGTGTTCTTGAAGGCACATGAGGATGGGTATGGATGGTTGAATTCACAACTCTTTCACGAACTTGTCTTGAATCGTTTTTAATCCATTCTTGCTTCTTCGTGCTTGATATTTTAATATTCGACTCTACGATTTCTTGAAGAAAAAGACTCAACTCTTCTAACATCTTATGTGCCTTACTTAAAACTTTCTAAAAGGTTAAGTCTAAGTTTTGCAAATGATCATTTGAGGGACTTAACATTTTAAGAGAAGAATGAACAATTGAGTAGTGAGATAGTGAGCCCAGACTTTCTTTATTATTACAAACAACAAAACAATTTCCAAGTTTTCTCAATCACCTTCTCCAAAACCTTTTCTAAAAGTTGCAATTTTTCTTTCATTCATCTCTTTCTTTCCATTCTCTTTTTCATAAAAAACGAACACAATTCTTTGTTTCTAAACGATTCACCGAAAAGCTTCCATCGCATCCCTCCTTGTGGACACGACCCGTTAGTCACAAGCTACACGGTATATTCTGAACTCATTGATTGTTTCTTTTATTTTAGCAATCAATGCATCACTTTCAAGGGAAATTTAGTGGGAGGACCACCTTGTTTTGGAGACAAGGAGATGTGTCTTATTGGGTTGGTAACAATCTCTAACTCCCATTATGTTTACATGCCTTCATATTATTCATTTTTTAGCATGTTTTGATGTTTATTGATTATTATGTTAAATGCCATGATAATTAGGCTTATGACATACATGTATAGTATTTGAGATCACTCATGTTTAATATGAACCCATATTTTATGTTCTCTCCATGTTTTAGCTATCGCGTATATCATAAATCTAATGCATGTGCATTTGTCATAATGATCATATGAGTTTTTGTTTTGATTTCTATGCTTCATGTTTTTACATGTTTAGATGTTAGATTTCATCAAAACTTGGATATATACTTATACAACTAGTAAGCTACAAATAGACTATTATATGTTTGTGCTTAAACGCTCATTTGTACTTATTAGATGTGCTAGTATAGCCTAGTTTTGATGATTCATGCATTTGACTTGTATTCCCATTTTGTACATGTTTTCATGTTTATATTTAACTTCATGTATATATCTATTTTGTCCAAATTAATAGCTATACATATACATCCTTGAGCCACTTACCTTCATGCATATACTTTTATGGACTCGTTATGTTTGGATATGTATGTATTATTTGGTTTGTACAAGACATACATATGCCTTGAAGATTAAATCGTTTTGATAATTTTTATGTTTTTAAGGAATTTCTTATTGAGCTAAATTGACTATTTTCATGATTATGTGTTTCACATAACACTTGTACACTCACTTTTGTTGATGTTTCCTCATGATTTTGTTTTCATGAGTACAATTTGTGCTTTATAGTTTTTGAGTGTTTGGTGATCATGTGATTTACATGTTTCATGAAATATATTTTTGTTTTATTCCTTACTTGAAGGATTTCGTACTAGTTTACAAATTTTTCTTTTAATTAGTTCGTATTCTTCATTTTGGAAGATTTTTCAATTATGGTAAACTATTTTCAAACTAATTTTTGAAAACCCCTTCCATAACGGGCGGTTGGTTAGGCGACCATGCCTTGTACGTTCATATTGAAAATCCTTTTAAACATGTGCATGAAATAGGTGGTAGGTAATATGAGTTATACACTTGATCTTATTTTATTTTCAATTGGTATCATTGGATCTTTTCAATTGGTATCACTATTGACAATCTTTTTGTATACTCATATATGTTTTTATATATGTATGCTTTCAACTTCAAATAGTATCAATTTCGATTGGTATTTAATTTTCCATACATATATACATGCCTTATTTGTGCTTACTATATCTCTAAATCTTTGAGCACAAATTTTTATGCTAAGCTTGATTTCTTAAATGACTATTTTATTTCAATTGATTATATTTCAATTGGTATCATATACAAGCTTATGTATCATTTTTTTGGTATTTCATAAAGGGGGAGAATATTCATATTTCATCTTTCAATTGGTTTTGTTATTCTACTCCCACACTTTTTGTTAAAAATAATTAGAAAAAGGTATTGATTATTTTGGTATCATATGCTTTTGATGAAAAATTACTTTCAATTGGTACTAATCTTTTCAAATTGGTATCAAAGATTAACTATAAGTTTTACTTTCAATTGGTATGTTTTATTGATATCAAATTTTTTTGGTTAAAATTCTTTAAAATGATTTATTTACTTACAATTGGTATTTAATTGGTATTTACTTACAATTGGTATCAATTGGTATTTAAATTAAAAATATTTGTTTTATGTACCACATTATGTACTTTTAATTGGTATATTTCATTGCTATTATGATACACTAAATTGATATATTTTTTCTTACAATTGGTATCAAGAAAGTTTTGTTTTGATTTAACCCCTCATTGATTTTTTTGTTTAAGACAAAAAGGGGAGAACATTGTTTTCTTTGACCCCTTTGTTGATGATTGACAAAAAGGGGGAGAAGTATTTGAGTTTATATGCATGTTTATTGTTTTTGCATATATTGAGTTTATGTATATGAGAAAAATGATTTTGAGAGTTTAAACAAAAAGGGGGAGAAGGTTTTTGAAACATATGTTTGATTCATGCATGTTGATACATATTAATGTTTAGTATTCATTACATATATTTATTTTTTATTGCTATGCATGAGTTAAGAGGGAGCTTCTTTGAAGCTTAACTTTAATCCATGCATATATAACTCCGTGAGTTTTGTCATCATCAAAAAGGGGGAGATTTTTGGCATCATCATCTAATTTTGATGATGATTAACTCATGTAGTTATGTTTACTAATAATCTTGTGATGTTTAGTTTCAGATACTTAACCAAGATATTAGTAGGTGATTAGCTTCAACAAAGGTGTTTTGGAGCTTCTCACATGGTGATTCAAGAGCCCGAGCGTCAAAGATCATATCTAGCACTCATTGAAGTCAAGCTCGGTGGATCACGTTTTGGATCGAGTCAACTTGGAGACGGCGCTCTACAAGAAGACTTCGGTACCTTGTTTAGTTTATGTTTTTAGATCCATTTGTAAAGACTAGATAGTGTGATATGCTCAAGTTCACAACACACACACTTATTTAAGTTTCATGTTTTGGTTTTCAGTTTTTGGTTTAACCGATCTTGGTTTTCATGAATAGATAGAATCAAAACAAGTTTACATGGTTTAATGTATATTAGATTTGTTCTATATACATGCATGCTTCAACTATTTAGACAAACTTATTTTGATATGCCTATCATGTGTGTGGAGTTTTGTGTTTCAACAAAACATATATTCGGAATTAATATCAAAAACATTGGTATATATATCTTTCATGTATATTAGAGTATATCCATATACTATATGCCTCAAAAGTTGTTTAAATATCATGTTTTTGTATTTGGATGAGTTTTGAAAAATCGGATTTCCATTTGAAAAATCCAAGTTTTAGAAAATACAGTTTTTGGTTTTAAAATTTGTAAGTCACAAAAATGGTTCAAAAGTTTGAAATATATGTTGAAAATTTTCACACATGTTTGTAGATCAATGTTTATACTGAACTTATTTTTGTGGATTTTTAGAGATTTTATTGGATTTATTTGGTAATTAAAAACTCAGTTTTTCAGTCCTAAAATATTTTTGTCAGGCCCTGGCGGTCGACCGGACCAGGAGCCGGTCGACCGCAGCGGTCGATCGTATGTGCACAAAACGTGCACAAGGCCACTTGGTTTGGCCGGTCGACCGAGCGGTCGACTGACTGAAGGCAACCCACTCTCGGGTTGCCCCGGTCGACCGGCCAGAGAGCCATTGCTCTCTGGTTCAGGGCCCAGTCGACCGGGCGGTCGACCGGAAGGCTCAACGGTCAAAAAATTTGACCGTTGGCCGGTCGACCGGCCGGTCGCCCGGAAGGCCAATCTGGGCCTTTTCTCTGCCAACGGGCAGATTTCAAGTAGGGGTTATAAATACCCCATTTGAGAGAGGTTTTCTCCAAGAATTTTTAGAGCAAAAAATTTACATCTTCCAGCAAGTTTTTAAAGAGTTTTTAGTGCTTAAAGATTTAATCTTTATTTTGTTTTTAAAAGGGATGGAAAATCATTTGAAAAGAAAATTCTTTCGGAATTGGTTTGATCTTCATTTTCAATTCTATCTAGAGTTTTTCCCTAGAGTTTTTCTTTGAGTTTTTGATTTCCAAACTCTTTGTTTTTCCACACTTGAGCCATATCTTGCTATCCTATCTATAAGATCTTTGTTTTTGTGGAAAAATTAGTTTGTGGTTGTGGAAACTACCAAGTTGTAAACCCTCCTTGATTTGTGTTATCCCTCTAGTGAGAGGTGATTGTGGGTATCCCTCTAGTGAGAGGTTGATAGTGGAGGTGGTGTTGGTATCCCTCTTAGTGAAGAGGTGGATTGGTTGTATTTTCTTTGTGCCTATCCCTCATTTGTGAGGTTGATATTGGTGGCTTCGTGCCTAGCCTCTAAGTGTAGAGGTGGTGTTTGTAATTGAGAGAGGAGTTGTGTACTCCCGGTTGTATTGCCCCAAATCCTCAGTGGAGGTTCCCTGTGTGGGAGTCCTGTGTGGACAAAGTTAGTGGAAATCCTTCTGTGTGAAGGCGGGAACGTAGAGCTGTGTGCTCGAACCTCAAAACATATTCGTGTGTTTGCGTTTGATCCATTGACTCTTACTCTCACTCTCTCTTTACTATTGTGCCTTGCATCATTTCATATTGCTCATTCATATTATATGCTTGGCTTGTTTTTGTGTGCCTCACTTGTGCTTAACCACGAGAGCTTCATGTAGCGCCTCAACTTTTATTCAGAGGAATCAAGAGGAGTTAGTCCAGAGCCCTTCACCGGGAATTCGACTACACTCGTTGGTTGCACTAAGTGTTGTTGCAATTAAGTTTTAATTTTTGCATTTAGTTCATTAGATTATCCGTACACCTATTCACCCCCCTCTAGGTGTACTTACAATTAGTAGGTGATTAGTTTCAACAAAGGCATTTTGGAGCTTTCATATTGTGATTCAAGAGCACGAGCGTCAAAGTTCATATCTAGCACTCATTGGAGTCAAGCTCGGTGGATCACGTTTGGATCAAGTTGACTTGGAGACGGCGCTCTACAAGAAGATCTCGGTTTGTTTTAGAATAGTTAGTTTAGATCCATTATTAAAGATTAGATAGTGTGATATGCTCAAGTTCACAACACACACACGTTTCATGTTTATTGGTTTTCGATTTTTGGTTTAACAGATCTTAGTTTTCATGGATAGATAGAATCAAAACAAGTTTACATGGTTTAATGTATATTAGATTTGTTTTATATATATATATGTTTCAACTATTTAAACAAACTTAGTTTGATAGTCTATTTCATGAGTTTGAAGTTTTTGTATTTAAACAAAACTTATTTTCGGATTTAATGTCAAAAACATTGATATATATCTTTATATGTATATTGGATTATATCATATACTATATGCCTCAAAGTTGTTCCAATATCATATTTTTGTATTTGCAAGTGTTTTGGACAAAACGATTTTTCATTTCAAAAATCCAAGTTTTGAAAAATACAAATTTTAGTTTTCGGCAAAATTTCTAAGTTACAAAAATAGTTCAAAATATTTGTAAAATGGTTCGATTTTACTCAAACATGTTTGCATAACAAAGTATTATACTGAAACTATTTTTGTGGATTTTTAGAGGTTTTATGAGATTTATTTGATAATTAAAAACCCAAGTTTTAAATCCTATAACCAGATCTGCCAGGCCCTGGCTGTCGACCGGGACGGTCGACCGGACCAGTGGTCGGTCGACCGGACCGATCGACCGATGTGCGCAAGACGTGCACAAAGGCCAGCTTGTTTGGCCGGTCGACCGACTGAAGTCAACCCACTCTCAGGTTGGCCCGGTCGACCGGCCAGAGAGCCGTTGCTCTCTGGTTCTGGGCACGGTCGACCGGGCGGTCGACCGGCAGGCTCAACGGTCATAAATTTGACCGTTGACCGGTCGACCGGCTGGTCGACCAGAAGGTCAATTTTGACCTTTCTGCCTGCCAATGGGCAGAATTTTGTGGGGGTTATAAATACCCCACATTTGAGTTGTTTCTTAAGAAGTTTTTTTAAGAGCTAAAATTCTGATCTTCTCTAGTGTTTTAATACAAGTTTTCAAAAGAGTTTTTAGTGCCAAAAGATCAATCTTTATTTGTTTTAAAGGGTTAGAAAAATCAAAGAAAAATATTGATTTGGGATATTTGCTTTGATCTTCATTTCTATCAAATACTAAGTTGTTTTTTCAAGTATTTTTCTTTGTGTTTTTGTTTCAAAACTCTTTATTTTTCACACTTGAGCTATCTTGCTATCTTATCTATTAGGATCTTTGTTTTAGTGAGAAAAGAAGTTGTTTGTGGTCTTTGTGATCACCAAGTTGTAAACCCTCCTTATTTTTGATATCCCTCTTGTGTAGAGGTTGATTGTTGGAGTGGTGGCTTTGTGCCCTATCCCTCTAGTGAGAGGTTGATTTGTTTGGCTAAGTGCCTAACCCTCTAAGTGTAGAGGTGTTTGTTGTGGATTGTGCCTTGCCTCAGTGAGAGGTTGTATTTGGTTGAGAGAGGAGTTGTGTACTCCCGATTGTAATTGCCCCAAATCCTCATTGGAGGTTTCCCTGTGTGGGAAGTCCTGTGTGGACAAGTTAGTGGAAATCCTTCTGTGTGAAGGCGGGGACGTAGAGCTAGGTGCTCGAAGCTCGAAACAAATCTCGGTGTTTGCGTTTAATCCATTGACTCTAACTCTCTCTTTTTTTTATACTGTGCCTTGCATTGATTCATATTGTCATATCATACTTATATGCTTGGTTGTGATTGTTTGTGTACCTCACTTGTGCCTAACCACGAGAGCTTTATATAGCACCTCAACTCTTATTTATAGGAATCAAGAGGAGTAGTCTAGAGTCCTTTACCGGGAATTTGGCTACACTCGTTGGTTACATTAAGTGTGTAGCAATTAAGTTTTAATTTCTGCATTTTGTTCATTAGATTAGCTGTACCCCTATTCACCCCCTCTCTAGGTGTACTTACACTTATCTCAAGAACATTTGGGTGCATCACTTTTATCATAAGCAAAAATCTTTAGTTTCTTTTAATGTCCAAGTAAAACAAATAAGATGGTTTCATTTAAATCTTAAGCCCTTTCGTTACAAATCATTAAAAAGAGAATGTTAAACCATCAAGCGCGAAGAAGTAAGTATGGAATAAAAATAGTTCAAAAAGATTTGTGCTTTAAAAGTCCAAGTTTAAAATAAAGACATCCTCATGTACTTTCAAGAACGAAGTTTAACTAAGGTACTTTCTAATTCAAAAAGTGTTGCTTTCATGAAAATCAGTCAAGAGAGAGGTGATAGAATAGATCAATTAGTGAGCCCAGAAAACAATTTAGCTACTCATTATGAACTGAAAATAAACAAGAGAATGACAATTAAACATAAACATACCGAATTCGAGTTGAGTTGAATAAGCAAGTAGAAGCTCCTTTGATTGTCACTTCAAAGACAAATTACACACTCAATTACACTCTTCTCTCTTTGCTGGTCTAAACTAAAAAAAATAAATAGGAGATATAACTTCTCTGAACTATCTAACAATGCTCCTAAAACCCTAAAGAATAAACAAAAATTCTAATCCTAGTCTTCGCTCCTTTCTTCTCTGTTTAAAATGGTATTTATAGGGAAAAACCAGAGGGAGAGGTCGTAGGAAGATTGGGGGAGCGTTTAGAGGTCGTAGGAAGATTGGGGGAGCAAACGCTCCCCAATAACCTTAACAAAGTCGCGAAAACGCGGCTAGGGCCGCGTTTTCACGGCCCTGGTGTGGCCAGGTGGCAACACCCAAATGGGGGATGCTCCTAGTTTGGTGATTCTCCTATATCTTCTGCTAGTTTTCTAGTTTCTGCTCCTGGATTTGACGAAACAGCCTTTGATTGTTGGCTTCAACCACTTGATTTGGGAAGATTCATTTCAACCGATTTTCAACCTCTCTGATTTGCCAAGATCTGCCTTGATTTCCTAATTTCAAATTTATTCTGAATTAATTCAGAATTTGATGGGCTTTTGGGCTCGTTTCTCTTTCCTAACCTTTAGCAATGGGCCTACATTCAACAAAGAAGAATAAGACTTATTAATAGCATTTATTAGATGAAAAACATGGTACTGTGACAATATATATACAATATATGTGACCGATCACATGCACCTCTTCTACTATTATTGAAAGTACACCTAGAGGGGGGTGAATATGTATAAGGCTAATCTAATAACAAATAATGCGGAATTAAAAACAAATAGCAACACACTTAATGTAACTAAAGAGTGTAGCCGAATTCCCGGTGAAGGGCTCTGGACTATCACCTCTAAATTCCTCTAAATAAGAGTTGAGGTGCTATTTGAAGCTCTCTTGGTTGAACACAAGAATGGGCACACACAAGCAATACCAAGCATATAAGTATGAATGAACAATATGAATCAATGCAAGGCACAATATAGAGAGAGAGAGAGAGTTAGAGATAGTGGATCAAACGCAAACACCAAGATATGTTTAGATGTTCGAGCACCCAGCTCTACATCCCCGCCTTCACACAGAAAGATTTCCACTACGTCGTCCACACAGGACTTTCCACACAGGGAACCTCCACTGAGGATTTGGGCAAATACAACTTGGGAGTACATAACTTCTCTCTCAACAAATACAACCTCTCATTAGAGGTAAGGCACTAAGCCAACACAATATCAACCTCTCACTAGAGCGATACCAACAAACTCAATCACCTCTACACTTAGAGGGATACTAGCAACCCAATTGCACAACCTCCTCTACACTTAGAGGGAAAGGCACAAAGTCAAGCAAAGATAAGGGTTAACAATACTAGGTGATCTCAAAGATCACAAACCAATTTTCCCACAAAATAGATCCTAATAGATAGGATAAATGATAACTCAAGTGTGAGAAATACAAAGAATTTGAAAATCAAAATCACAAAGAAAGACTCTTGGGAAAACTTCTAGAATAGCTATAGAAATGAAAATCAAAAACAATCCCAAAGACTTCTCCTTTTCTTGATTTTTTCAACCCTTTTAAAAACAAATAAAGATCAAATCTTTAAACCCAAAACTCTTTTAAAACTTAATGTTAAAACACTTAAGAAGATGAGGATTTTTGCTCTTAAAATTCTTATCTAAAACTACTCAAGAAATGGGGTATATATAGCCCCAAAGAAATCTGCCCGTTAGCAGTCTGGCAAAGGGTAAAACTGCCCTTCCGGTCGATTGGGCGGTCGACCAGCCAACGGTCATATTTATGACCATTGAGCCACTGGTCAACCGGCCAGTCGACCGAAAACTGGAAACAGAGAGTAGAGCTCTCTGCCGTTTGATCGGGCGGTCGACCGGGGCCATTTTCAGATAGCAGAAGCTCTCGGGCGGTCGACCGACCCAGTCGACCGGCCTCCCAGTCGACCGGCAGACAGCCAGGTCAATCATTTTAGGGATTAAAAACTTGAGTTTTTGACTTTGATTAAATCCCATAAAATCACATAAATTCCACAAAAATCAGTTCTTATAAGATCTTTGAAATACAAATATGTGTGAGTAAAATTCAACACATATTCTAAATAATTTGAACCATTTTTGTGTTCTTGAAAATTTGCCTTAAACCAAAAACTGTATTTTTCAAAAACTAGGATTTTGAAATGGAAAACTGTTTTCTCCAAAACTCATGCAAATACAAAAACATGATATTAAAACAACTTTTAAGCATGTTGTATATGGATAGAATCTAATATACATGAAGGATATTAGATCTATGTTTTGACGTGAAAACCAAGATCGGTTAAAGCGAAAAATCAAAACATGAAACTATAAACTTGTGTATTTATTGTGAACTTAAGCATATCAACACTATCTAATCTTTACAAAGATCTAAATATAATCTTAAACTAAACAAATCGAGATCTTCTTGAAATACTCTTTCTCCAAGTCGACTTGATCCAAAACCGATCCAAACGAGCTTGACTCCATCCGAGTACTAGATGCGATCTTGACGCGCGAGCTCTTGAATCACCATGTGAAAGCTCCAAAACACCTTTGTTGAAGTTAATCACTGATCGTACCCATATTTTGCATTCTTTTCATTACACTCCTACATTTATCGTGTAATAAATCTGCTAATTTCTTTGTCTTAAATGTCTATTTTGTAGAAAATAATAATGAAGAGAAAGAGGATTAAACCAAATAAATACCAGTTAAAATCAGATTTAACTGGATGTATTTGGTTAGCTGCGGATGATCCCAGATCTAGTTAGAACAAATCAAGGATTGCGGCAAATGTTCAGCTGAAGATCAGAGCAAATCAGAAGGATAACACCAAATGAAAACCGATAAAATTTACATTTCTATAAATCCATTTTGGTTAGCTAAAGATAAACCGAGGATAATATCAAATACAGAGGGATAAATGGATAGAGAGAGATCAACGGATGAGATGAAGCAAGTTTGACTCGGATTCTATCTGGATACATTTTAGTATTTGAATCATAACTTTCGATACCGAATCGAAAATCTAATGATTCAAGATGATCCAGAAAGAAGATTTAAAGGGCTACAACTCTTAAGTTGATCACTATTTCTAATTCTGTCATTTGATAAGTGATATTCAGTAATCAACATGTCAACAAGCTGCAGATCAGAATTGAATATCCACCCACATCAAATCAAGTTTGGAGATAAGGGGAAGATTCAAATTCAGAAATATCCAGCTTTTCCTATCTTCATACTCCTCTAACCTCTGCATTTCTCCTATAAATACCTGCAATCTCAAAGGCAAAAAAGGACGACCAAGCAGAGATAGATTTTAGGCTAGTTTTTCATTCTTTTTAGTGTAGCTTTTTATTTTCTTTTTATGTAATTTTTATTTCTTTGTAAGCTTAGGTTAGATTGAGATTCATGTAAGTAAGAGAGAGAGGCTTATGTTGAGAGTGACACCGATGTACCCTCCTCCTTTCTTCCATCATTTCTACAAGCAATAAAAGGTAATTTTTTTTATATTCGTCTTTACTTTTGTTTTCTTCTTCTTTCAACTTTTTCTCTTTTGATTTTGATGAGTATCCAAGTGAATATAGAAGCATCAGTATAGCCATGTTTGTGTGAGTGACACCGATATTTCATGATGATGTTCTCCTCCTCAAGATTCCGTATCATTTCATTCTTGTTCGTCTTGATGATGTAATGTGAATGGGGACTGAGCTCGATCTTATGAATTATGTGTTGATCGCCTCCGAAGTAAGGTAAACATGCAAGGGCTCTAGGTAAGTCATCAACCAAAGGAGGTAAGTTTTTCTTTTAGTTTTCTTTCTTTTAATTCTTTAGTTTAGAACACTACAATCCACCACTTCTTTTATCCCTCTTTTTCAATTTCATTTGTACATATCACTTCTATTTTCTCCACCTTCTCTATCAATCACTTTCTTTCTAACTTAACTATAACTTATTTTTCTCTTTTATTTTAAGAACTAAAAGAAGATTTTTTAACTATTAATTGTAACATAAAAGAGAACTTACTTAAAAAGCTTCCATCGCTAGTCCTTCCTTGTGGATCACGACCGGCATAGCCACTTGCTATCGCGGTAGAATTGAGCATCTTGCACTACTATTTTAAAAGTTCTGAAATTTGATAGTTTTTTGTATGGGTTCTACCTCAATCAAATTTTGGCGCCGTTGCTGGCGAGCGACGGTAAGTAATTCTCTTTTTAGTTTACATTTTTGGTTAACTTTCTTCTTTGTTCTTGGTGTACAGGTTTGACAACAAGGAATTTTTGCTGCAGTGGACATATAAGTGGCCCTGGACTCTGCTCAAGAAAGCAGAGCCCAGACGCCCTCAGATTTGCTACACTCCTGTTGCAATCTGAGTGAACTACTAACCTGTATTTTCTGCAGGTTGGCTGTATTGCAAAGTTTAAAATATCTGTAGCTATCTATTTCCTTTTTTGTCTCACTGTACTTACTTTCTAACTCAACAATAAAATGATGTGTGTTAAATGCTAAAAACAGTTTAGACTTTGCATTTAGGCACGTGTCTAATTCGTTTACATGTTTCATTACTGTTGAAGAGTGCTGGAGCAAAAGGTACGTATGCATGGCATATAGTTTAGGAAACATTCTTGAGTGATTATTTGCTTGTTGAATGTTATTTTTCTTTATCCTACACACTTTGCACAATCAATCTTAAGGGTTTGTCCTATAAACAAGATAAGATAGGGAAGTCATTACCCTCCCTTAGCCCACCAACAATCTCCTCACTCACTAACCCAAGCCTAACTAAAACTGAGTAGACATTGGCCCTAGGGACATCTCGAACTCAATTAGGAGATTATCCTAAAGGGGAAGGTGATAGAATTTGACTCCTGTCAAATCAGTGTTTAAGGAAAGGGGTTGAGGAGTGAAACCCTGAAGGTTGGTGGTTTGACTTAATTAGGCCCGTCGCTTTTACGCGGATACCTCCCACCAATCTTGCCCTGACCTGGCTGATTAGCTTGTGGTCAAAGTCTGCATTATACCTCCCGTGGACAGTCTAACCAGTTAGGAGTCGTCTAGGTCAAAGGTCTACCCTAACTTAATTTAGAATTTTTTTTCTTTCTTTTTATTTGTTTGCTTATTTGTTTGTTTTTCTTTGTTTGTGTTGACATTTCCTGTGTGATATGGCTTATAACAATAATTTTTTCAATTTTAATGGTAATCCATATTACACCCCGACCTCTTTTTCGGATATTACCAATCCGGCATATCATAACTTTAACCAACCTAGTGTGCCAAATTGGTCTTATCCGAATCATTACATGCCCCAGTCCCAATACTATGAATATTTTGTTATTTATTAGTGTTGCAGAATGTTTTAATCCTTAGCCATAAGTTAATGCCGGATAATTGGAACCGATAACTATAATGTTCGGCGTACTTTAATCATGAATTAGTGTTGCAGAATGCAAATTTTGATTTATATATCTATATAATTAATTTTCCTGATGATCAAGTGAGAAATTGGTGTCAATAAATTATCACAAGTGTGTGAGATGTAAATATATCTAGGATTAATGTAAGGAATAACCATATATGTACAATGTGTCACATATTCAAATACATGAAAATAGTCTTATACATGGTATATACATACCCCACTAACCATACCCATTGTTTAATTAAAATACTTGTTAGTGGAGGGGGTAGGTGAGCATGTAAAGGATTGATGAAGGGCTAGGATGCCCTTGAGTTGTGCAATAGCCACTTGGAAAGAGATGGGAGTGTGGGAAACTTGGAATTAGGGCTGAAGTGAGATCTCTAGTTTTCAGCCCAAATTTCTCATCTCCCATCTTCTTCAACCTCTCAAACTCCCAACTTAGAAACCCTAGAATCCATCTTCCCCTCTAAATGAATTCTTAGCTATCCTCTCCACTTCCCATTCTTTTTTTTCCCTCAAGAGAGGAGTCATGGAGGAGCTTTGGGGGAGGGGAGGGGGCGGCCAGCTCGGCCTGGCCGCGGCGCGCGGGCCGCCGGCGGCGGCTCCCAACAAGGGGAGGTTGAGGGAAGGGGAAAAGGGAGCTTCCCCTATGAAAAAATCCATGTTTTGGGGAGGTGAAATTCAGCCCTAGATCTGAATTTTTGAGGTAAGTTTATCTTAGCCTTTGATAAATTTCTGATCTGAATTTTAGAAGAAAAATTGTATATAAATAGTGTTAACCTTCAAGGATATTGGTGAATCTAGTACTAAAAGGTATCTTGATGATCTCTTGAATAGGATCATTGTTCGGGATCATGTGGAAGCTAAAAGATTTGCGAAGAACTCTCTGAATGAAGGTGAGAACTTGTTGGGTAAGATTATTAATTAGATAAATATTGGGAGCAAGAATATCTTATTAGACTATGATTATGTGATATTGCTCTACTAGTAAGATTCGGGGTGGGGTAATGGACTCCATGAAAAGTATTAAATAGAAACATTTCATTATGTTAGAAACTGAGTAATAGCCATGATAATAATATTGGTATGTTCTCAAGGGTAAGAGGCTAGTAATAAGTAATTGTAAAATAAGTCTCTTCTACGAGAACATTGTAGTTGTAATCCACTTGATATCCATTTAAGAGTTATATATGTGATGTTGTTTGCTACGATCAAATAGGGGGATTGGCATGTCGGTGTCCGATGTGGTTATTCGGAAAGGAAACACGAGGCGGTGCTCGGTACGAACCCCTTGTAGAACGCTCAACTTGAAGGTGAGTGGGGTTTTTAATGAATTGGATTGCATTATACCTAATTGCAAATACGGATAATAACTTGTTTAATATAGCATTTTATCTATTTGCATATGTGGCTTGCATTTTGGAAGTATGGTGTACAATGGCATTGACATGCATGTTACGAAATAGAATTCATTATGATTGACATGAATATGATTGGTGTATGTTACCTGATTTTGTACATATATATATATATATATATATATATATATATATATATATATATATATATATATATATATATATATATATATATATATATATATATATATATATATATGGGTGATATGCTTGGTTAAGACAATTGTGCGGATATTGCATAAGAATACAAGGTAACGAGTAAGTACTAATTGTGAGTATCATTCCATATATGAAATGATGTGCCTAATATATGAGTCTTATGAAATTGAATGTGCCGATATTGTGTGTATATAGATGTATGTGTATATATACCCTATTGAAAGAAAGGGACTCGTGGTGTACGGGCGGAGTGCGAATGATGGTGATGTATATATATCATATTGGGAGGAAGTGACCCGTATTGCACGGGCGGAGTGCGAAGACGGTGCCATATCTATCATATTGGGAGGAAGGGACCCGTATTGCACGGGCGGAGTGCGAAGACGGTGCTATGATATACATATATTTGTATCTTATAAATAATTGCAAATAAATGGCTATGTGTTGATGTATAGGTGTGTGTGTGAATGTGTGACGCTAAGGGTATGTTGATGTGTTATTGTATATGGTATTGGAGACACAGGATACTGGTCATGTGTGCATTTATCAACAATAGCTGAAAGTAAGTACATAATCAAGTAGAATTATTCATTATCACACACTTCATGTACCACATTCATCTTATTTTCATGTATCATGAATACTATACATCGTTAATGTCATGCTACAATTATGAATGAGATTGACTCTACTCACTGAGCCGTCGAGCTCACCCCCCCATAGCTTCATGTTTTTCAGGGCAAGCCAGGGATAAATAGCAGCTAAAGGTAAGAGTAGAGCACCGAAAGGGGTGCACAACATTCATTGTGTGGGCCTACCAAGCTTCTATATTGACTTGTAATTGAGTAGTTTGGTTATATGCATGTACATAGAGTTGATGTGATAGTTAGAATGAATAGTTGTATATATGTGATTTAGTTCGATGATGTATATATGTAGACTTGTGCATAAGTTCTTATGGGTATTATTTTGAGTTGGCTTGTGTTAGATGGTGATACCAAGGGAATATTCTTAAATAAGTGTTTGATTGGTCATCTTGTGTTGTATCCACATGATAAATGTTTGAGATTTTAAGTAGACGATGTCAAGCCGAAATTGTGATATACCACTGCATGGGATATTGTATATACATATCTGGTTGATGAGAAATATAGAACTGTATGTGTCAATGTATCAAGTAGACTCTGTATTACAGAGGAAGTACTGACAAAATTTTCAAGGATTTGGAGATGGTTATGATAATCTGTGGATCAATATAATGTTTATGTATATGGAAATATTATGAAATCTGGGACCGTTACAGGATGGAAGCCTTAGATGAGCTTGAGCGACGAATTCAAATTTTAGAAGACTCAAAATCCCGTAAAAATTTCAAGTCACAGATCCTTACTTTATTTTTCAATGAGAACATGCCAACTTAGAAAAGAGTATGGAAACCATGATTCAATGTCAAAATGATCCACTCGATATGATAGAAGTAAGAATTAGTAGATTGGAGAACATGCGTAGGAATAAGAAAACTCTCTCTATTCAATCTTTGACTATTCCCAACACTTCTAGTCATATTGATGAAAATCAAGAATCATGGTATCTTGAAGACTTTGACCAAGATTCAGTTTCACCACAAAGCCTTGAACTTGACCAATAACAACCCATTGACGAATTGGCAAGTTTTCATTTTAATGAGATTGAACTTGATCATGAATGTGAACCCGATCCCCAACTTTGTGATTCAGTTTCCATCTTCGACTCTATGTTGACTCTGATATTCTTACCCAATTTGGGCCAATTTTTTGAGCTAATATTTATTCCCATACCCATAGATTTTGAAATTAAATCACTAATTTTGGATAGTCACATTCCATTGATGGGAAAAGAATGTGAATATCAATTCTTGGACTTAGACTCAATGCTTAAACCAAAACTAACTCTCGAACCCCAAGTTGATTTTTCCGAGTTTGTATTGGTTCCTGAACCTATCATTCTTGAGTCCAAGTCAACCATTCCACCAAGTCACATTCTTTTGTTGGACATAGGTATAGGCCATGATGACTCTGTGATGATTTTTCAGGACTGGTCATGTAAAGGGAGTAAGTTTCACTATAGGATCTTTCATGATCCTATTCATACCGGGGACTATAAATATTAAATAGAAAAGAGGTCAATAAAGGTAAGTTCCGTGAACCACCACATTATCTTGATTGGGTAGCAACGCTTGACCCAATCAGACCACCACCGGAACCACCACCTTAAGGTAATATTTTCTTCCCTTTTTTCTTTTTCATGCATCTATGCATTAATTCATACATTGAGGACAATGCATGAGATAGGTGTGGGGGAGAGTTCTAACATAACTTAGGTTTTTCTTTTAAAAAAAGAGAAAAAAATTAACATTTTCTTTACTTTTAAAAACTTTTTGAAAATAGAAACAATATTTTGACATATTTTTTGTAAGAAATTAATTCAATTTTAAGGAATAGGATAATCATAATTAGGATTTCTTATACTTGGTCAAAATAAGATTATTTGTTTAATTTTTAGGGTTAGGAAGATAATTTGTCAAAGTAATTTAGTCTTGATCTTTACCTTGATGAAATATGCACACTTCATACACTTACACACTTAGGGTTCTAAAACAAAGATTCTTATGCCTTAAAAAAATTTAAAAAAAGAGAAAAAAATATATCTATGAAAGTTAAACAAATCTAATTATTGATTAGCTAGGTTCTTTGGCCTAAGCAAGCCTTAGTATTTATGCGAAAGATGATTAGATAAGTTTGGGAAAAATATATATATAAAAATCTTCTGATTAAGCTGGGTATTTGTGCCTAATAAAGCATAAGTATTCACGCCTAAAAGTGGTTCATATAGTAAAATCCTTAGTTTTGAGGCCTTATTTGCTCGAGTCCTTAAGTCCTTGGGGGTGTTTTCTCACCTGGTGCCCTAAGACCGTTTGGTTTAGGAGTCACCGATTAGAAGCTCGTTACATGGGCAGATTAGAAAGCCTAATAGAACTAAGGAATAATACCACAAAAAATAAAAAAATAATAAATAAATAAGGCATAAGCGTTAGAGTTAAAGAACCCTTAGTCAAAATTTCACGGTCACAAAGGTGCATATGACTTAGGGTAAAGTAATAGACTAGATGAGAAGTACAATTTGACTCCTTACTTTGATTGAAAACAAATTTTTGAATAGAGACTAAGTTTAGGAATGAAAAATTCGGTTTTCCTATAAGTTATAGATTACTTAAATCTTACAATAATATTTCAACTATTTTTCTCTTTCAAAATGAGTTTTCAAAATACTCATATTTTTCTTTTTCTTTACGAATTTTGTGGGTGCAATCCACTGAAAACCCTCACGAGACAAAACTCGTCCTCTAGGGGTAACCTAGAGGTTTAACGGCTTGTTGCACAAGCTCAGTACAATCGCGTGACCAGCAAAAGTGGTCTAATAATCTTTGGTTTAGTTTTGTTGTTTTGCAAGAGGACGAGCAAAAGATAGGTGTGGGGGTATGATCGTACACATATTTTGCATTCTTTCTATTACACTCCTACATTTATCGTGTAATAAATCTGCTAATTTCTTTGTCTTAAATGTCTATTTTGTAGAAGATAATGATGAAGAGAAAGAGGATTAAACCAAATAAATACCAGTTAAAATCAGATTTAACTAGATCTATTTGGTTAGCTGAGGATGATCCCAGATCTAGTTAGAACAAATCAAGGATTGGAGCAAATGTTCAGCTAAAGATCACAGCAAATCAGAAGGATAACACCAAATGGAAACCGATAAAATTTGGATTTCTATAAATCCATTTTGGTTAGCTAAAGATCAACCGAGGATAATATCAAATATAGAGGGATAAATGGATAGAGAGATCAACGGATGAGATGAAGCAAGTTTGGCTCGGATTCTGTCTGGATACATTTTAGTATTGAATCATAACTTTCGATACCGAATCTCAAATCTAATGATTCAAGATGATCCAAAAAGAAAATTTAAAGGGCTACAACTCTTAAGTTGATCACTATTTCTAATTCTATCATTTGATAAGTGATATTTAGTAATCAACATGTCAACAAGCTGCAGATCAGAACTGAATATCCACATCAAATCAAGTTTGGAGATAAGGGAAAGATTCAAATTCAGAAATATTCAGCTTTTCCTATCTTCATACTCCTCTAACCTCTGCATTTCTCTTATAAATACCTGCAATCTCAAAGGCAAAAAAGGACGATCAGGCAGAGATAGATTTTAGGTCAGTTTTTTCATTCTTTTAGTGTAGGATTTTATTTTCTTTTTATGCAATTTTTATTTCTTTGTAAGCTTGGTTAGATTGAGATTCATGTAAGTAAGAGAGAGGCTTATGTTGATAGTGACACCGATGTACCCTCCTCTTTTCTTTCATCATTTCTGCAAGCAATAAAAGGTAATTTTTTTTATATTCGTCTTTACTTTTATTTTCTTCTTCTTCTTTCTACTTTTCCTCTTTTGATTTTGATGAGTATCCAAGTGAATATAGAAGCATCAGTATAGCCATGTTTGTGTGAGTGCCACCGATATTTCATGATGATGTTCTCCTCCTCAAGATTCTGTATTATTTCATTCTTGTTCGTCTTGATGATGTAATGCGAATGGGAACTGAGCTCGATCTTATGAATTATGCGTTGATCGTCTCCGAAGTAAGGTAAAACATGCAAGGGTTCCAGGTAAGTCATCAACCAAAGGAGGTGTAACCCTCGGTTCCCGATATACGTATGTCAATACTGGTGTCTGATATTGATTTAATCATCCTAGTAGTTAGATTGAGGTCATTTTAGCTCAAAATATCATTTACCATTATTTTAAATTTTTCTGGATTTTTGGAATATTTTTTGGGAATTATTGGAGAAGAATCTCAAAATTTGGGGTCGATTGGTGTCACGGACTGACTCTAAAATTTTTAATTAATAATTGGGAATGAATTTTAGAAATCTGACTTCACAACAATGTTCAGGATGACAACTTCTATTTTTGAGAATTTTTGAGGATTTTTCTAAACTAATAGAGTTTAATCAGATAAAATAATGCTTAAATACTTATTGAAAAAGAAAAGAATAAACTTTAAAAAATAAAATAAAAATATAATACGAACAACAACCATTAATGAGTCTCACAGGTTTCAAACCCGAGACACCCAACAAGGAATTGAATGAACCAACCATGATATGCTACTATGGTTGTTGTTAGAAAAGGGATAATTACTTAACCTACATTTTCTTACACTTTTATTCTCTCAAAATACATAAAAATCAAACTCCTTTGATTGCTTATTCCAAGTTTTGAAACAATGACCACTTAAGCCCACTCTGCACGCCAAGACCACCCGGCCCCATTTAAAAAAGAAAAAGAAAAAGAAAAGGAAAGAAAGGAAAAAGAAAAAAAAAAAAAAAAAAAGGAAAGAAAGAAAAAGAAAAATAAATAAATAAATAACATAGAAATAAAATGTGTAGAATTTTACTGTAGCAGAACCAGACCCAAACCCGTTACTGTAGCAATAGACACGTTAAACTTTTTATTTATTTTATTGATTTTTAGGTTTATTTTAATTCAGAAAATTCCAGAAAATTCACAAAAAATCACAGACTAAATTTGAAACTCTTTAAAATTATTTTAATGTAATATTACTTAGAATAACATGAAATTAAATATTTTTGTAATTACTATTCAATGATATTTTATTTTAAAATGACCAATAAATTTCTAAATAGCACAAAAAATATATAATTCATAATTCAGTAATATGTAAACATTATACATCAATTTGTTATTTTATGCATATATTTTATCATGAAAAAATATTTTTAAATAGTTGCTATAAATTCAGAAATTGAATTATTTGGAAATATTAACCAACCAAAATTATAATAAATAGTAAAAATTACTTTCTTATTTAACTGATCACTGAATAAGAACATGTCAAGTCTCTAATTAATTCACGTAATATTTAGGCTGCGAATTTTACCTATAGCCGGTTGCAGTTACGAAAATTTAGACTCCAATGACATCAGACAAGTGTACACGATCTCTTCTTGTTGACTTTCGTCTTGATCTTAATTTTGCCTCTTAATTATAAATCATGGTTATCATATTGCATGATCATCAACACTATCCTGTGATCATATGACATATCAGCTTTTCTCTTCTGATTATATGACTAATTATTCTTGTATTCTTGATATTATTACCGTACCGTCTCGTGATCATGTTACATTGCCTTACATATCGTATTTGCATCTCGTTCCTGTACATACAGCATTCAACTTAAATTTGCATGATTGCTTGTATGTGATAGACTGATGTGAAGCTCAATGAAATCTACACTGATCATGATAAATACTTTGATCTGGATCTTGAGGATAACTGGATAATAATGAAGAAAGATTGATAGTTAAAGATTGTATATCGATTGATATTGTGATCCTGATATTACTGGAAATTAAATTGAGGAAATTGACCATTATATTCTGAGTAATTATTCGAGGGTATCTTATTGGATTATGGACACATGATCATGACCATTTTATTATGACCTTTATGTTGGCCCAAAGGCCTTCCACCCTAGTTTTGATGATGATTAACTCATGTAGTTATGTTTACTAATAATCTTGTGTTGTTTAAGTTTCAGATCATTAACAAAGATATTAGTTGGTGATTAGCTTCAACAAGGAGTTTAGACGCTTTTCATAATGATTCCAGGGCCAAAGCTTCAAGATCATACATTGCCTAGCCCATGGATGGAGTTTTGGAGCAAGTCTACTTGAAGATGAAGATCATCAAGAAGACTTAGGTATCCATAGTTTAGTTAGTGTGTTTAGATCCAATTTGTAAAGCTTAGTATAGTTGATATGCTCAAGTGCACAACACACACGTTTTCATGTTTTGGATTTGGTTTTCATGAATAGTAGATCAAAACAAGTTTACATATTTTATTTCTATGTATATTAGATGTATTCTAGATATACAAACATGCTTTAACTTGCTAGACAAACTTATTTTGATATTCCTATTCATGTATTGAAAAATCAAGTTTGATAAAAATACTAGTTTTGTTTTTTTGATAAAATTTGCAAGACTCAAAAATGAATTGATATGATTAATATATGTCTTGAAATTTTTATCACAAGTTTGTGTTTCCATATAAAATGATAAAACTATTTTTGGTGATTTTTAGAAGTGTTAAAAGATTTTTAGAAAAATATTTTACACTGTTTTTCTGACCAAGATTTCTGTTCCAGGCTTCAATCAGTCGACTAGTCAACCTGACCTAGTCGACTTGGGTGAAGTCGGTCGACCGGGCCGGTCGACCGACGTGCACAAATCTGTGCACGTTTGAAGGCACTGGGACGGTCGACCGCTCGGGTCGACCAGGGCACTTACAGTGCTCTCTGTTTGTTTTGGTCGACCGGGCCGGTCGACCGCAGTTGCCCAACAGTCATTTTTCTGACCGTTGGCGGTCGACCGGGCCGGTCGACCATTTCCTGTCAGAGCTGCCAACTCAGCTCTAACGGCTAGTTTTGTATTGGGGCTATATATACCCCATCTCTTCATAGTTTTTGGAGAAGTTTTTAAGGGCAAAAATTCCAGACCTTCTTAAGTGTTTTTAAAGAGTTTTCAAAAGTGTTTTGGGCTTTAAACTTCCAATTTGATTTGTGTTTTGGGTTTTTGGAAAATCAAAGAAAATATGAATTTGGGATATTTGTATTGGTTTTCATTCTCTATCTTTTACAAGAGTTTTCCCAAGTATTTTCTTTGTTGCTTGTTTTCAAAAACACCTAGTTTTCCACACTTGAGTTATTTTCTATCCTAATCTATTAGGATCTTTTGTTTGTGGAAAAAGAAAAAGGAAAGAGGTTTGTGGTTGAAAAAGATCATCTATTGTAAACCCTTGATTTCTTGGTTGCTCCCTCTTTGGTAGAGGTTGAGGTTGTGATTTGGATTGTTGGTTTGCTCCCTCTATTGTGAGGTGGAGATTGGTGTTTACTCCCTCTTGGTGAAGTGGAGTTGGTTGTTGGTTTGTATCCCTCAAGTGTGAGGTGGATTGGTTATTGTATTGGCTACGGGCCTACCCCTCTTGTGTGAGGAGGTGTTTGTTTGAGAGAGGAGTTAGGTACTCCATTGTTGTACAAATCCTTCTCGGTGAAGGTTCCCTCGGTGGGAGTCCTCGATGGACGGTATAGTGGATTGGAAATCCTACACGGTGGTGTAGGCGGGGATGTGAGCAAGGGTGCTCGAACCTCGAAACATATCATTGTGTTTGCGTTTGATCCACTTGTCTCTAAACTCTCTCTCTTTACATTTGTGCAAAGCATTATACTTCATTCATATTATATTTGCTTGTGTTGTGCCTTGCATAATTCACATTGCTATATCTTGTATATGCTTGGTTATTTGTGTGTGCCTCACTTGTACCTAATCAACAAGAGCTTCACATAGCACCTCAACCCATTCAAGGGGAATCAAGAGGAGTTAGACCAGAGCCCTTCACGGGGAATTCGGCTACACTTGTTGATTGTACTAAGTGTGTTGCATAATTTGTATTAGCTTCCGCATTTAGCGCACTTAGTTTTGCATTTAGTTTTAGATTAGCACTAACACCTATTCACCCCCCCTCTAGGTGTTCCTTTCAATTGGTATTAGAGCTAGTGCTCCTGATACTTAGGCTTAACATTCTAGGAGTGAGATCATTTGTTTGCTAATCTATTGTTTGCATTTGCTTGTTTTGCACATATATAGTTTATCATGGCTTTCATGACCCCACCTATGTATGACCCTTCCAACATTCATGTTTGGAAGATTAGGATGACCGTTTATTTACAAACCCTAGGTCATAAAGTTTACCTTGCTATTACCAAGGAATCCTTTCTTAGTGATAGCAATCATATAGGGGCCAATGCACAAGCCCTAGAGGCCATTAGATGCACATTATCTAAAGATTATCTTTTACGTGTTTCTAACATTGATTCCGCCTTTGCAGTGTGGAATTTGTTGACAACCACCACCACCTCCGAGCTTCTATTGCCAAATCAACCGGAGGAATCTAGTGGAGAATCTGATTCACAATGCTTCATGGTCCAAGGGAATGACTCCCTTGAGGTACATTCAGAATCCCACTTAGATAATGATGATTGTGCTAGTTCTTCAAATGATTATGTTGATCCCCATGCCTTAAATGAAGAACTTTCTAT
Organism: Agave tequilana; assembly: GCA_038442645.1. Lineage (NCBI taxonomy): Eukaryota > Viridiplantae > Streptophyta > Magnoliopsida > Asparagales > Asparagaceae > Agave > Agave tequilana. The sequence continues at coordinate 226,940 of JAVJIF010003714.1, forward strand.
TGTGTGTGAAAAGTTAATAGAAAATTATAAAATTTTGAAAAAGAAAAGTCTAGGACTTGAAAATGAAAATAAAAGTTTGCATGCTAGACTTAACAATATTTTGCAAGAGAAGGTTGAGGTCTATAATGAAAGAGATGCATTAAGATCTCAATTAGAACTTGCATTAAAAGAAAATAAATTTTAAAATCTAAAAATGATTGTGAAACATTTTTGAAGAAAAATGAAAACTTTTCTTCAAAAATTGATTTTGTTTTAAAAGAGAATGATTATTTGAAAAATAAAATTATTTCCATTTCAAATGATTTAGATGAGTGTTTAAAGAAAAATGTTGTTTTGAAAAATAAGATTGATGAACATGTTTGCCATGCTAGGGTAGTTTCACCTAGATCACCCCTTGCATGCTCCACTTCTTCTATGATTAAAAATGATATAAACATGTTGAAGAAGAAAATGGATTGTTTGGGCTCCACTATGAGCCAATGTGCCATGAACCATACACGCTTGGAAACCTTGGTTCGAAAGAAACAAGTTCCATCTTTTATGCATGCACACCCTCCACGGCATACACATGCTCCTCACGGACGCACTTCTCACATGTATGCTCATGTGTACACTTGTACACATTGTGGCCGAAAAGGCCATCTTGCTAAATTTTGCTATGATCGTTTACATGTTAAGAATTTAGCAAAGAAGTTTTTTGGGTTAGAGAAGGGACTAACCCCCATGGACCCAATAAGATGTGGGTACCAAAGACCACCCTCCTATTATTTTTGATGTAGGTGTGGGCTCTCACATGACGTGAGAGTGATGACACCTTGGAGTGGATGCGTTCCGTGCTTAAAGAGAATCAATTGGATGCATCACTTTCAAGGGAAGATTTGGTGGAGAGGACCACCATGTTTTGGAGACAAGGAGAGTTGCTTCTTCGGTTTTGGTAACAATCCTTTACTCCCATTTATTGCTTACATGCTTTCCATTTCATTGTTTATAGCATGTTTTTGATGTCTATGGATTAGTGTGTAATTACCATGTTTATTAGATCCTTGACATACATGTATAGTATTTGAGACACACATGCTTATGTGAACCCATACTTAGTGTTCTCACTATTATTTAAGCTATAATGTACATCATGAATCTAATACATGTGAATTTACATAGTAATCATGTTTTAGTTTTATCATGATGATTTTTTTATTGAGTTTTGATGCTTCATGTGTAGATTACATGTTTAGATGTTAGTTTTCATTAAGACTAGTTATATACTTGTGCATATAGTGGGCCACAAATAAATCTATATATGTTTGAGTTGAATGCTTATTTGAACCCATTAGATGTGCTAGTATAATCTAGTTTGATGATTCATGCATTTTAAACTTGTATTCCTATTTTTGAATTTGTTTTATGAGTTTTCACTTCATGTATATGTTTGTATTGCCAAACTTTAAGATATACATGTATACCCCTTGAGTCATTTGCCTTTCATGCAAATCTATATATGGACTCAATTGTGTTTAGGGATATGTATGTGTTGACAATTCATACATATACCTTGAAATGAAATTTGTTTTGATGAAGATTTAGATTTTCTTGATTTTGTGTTTAATTGTTTAACTTCATGTATATGTCTATCTTGTCCAAACTATTAGATATACATGTTTATCCTTTTTGAGCCACGTGCCTTAATGCATATAGTTTGTGGACTCGTTGTGTTTTGGATATGTATGTATACTTTAGTTTGTATTAGACATACATATGCCATGAAGGTTAAATAAGTTTTGATGATTTTCGTGTTTTCTTGTTTTAAAGGAATATTGAGCTAAATTGTATATTTTCATGATCATGCTCTTCACATTATATTGTACACTCACATTTCTTATTTACTCATGTGTTTTGTTTTCATGAGTCATATTTATGCTTCATTGACTTGAGTGTTTGATATCATGTGGATTTCATGTTTTATGAAAAATTATTTTTATTGTATTCCTTGCTTGAAGGATTTCGTACTAGTTTTAAAAGTTTTTCCTATAACTAGTTCGTATTCTTCATTATGGTAGAGATTTTCAAACATACTACATTTTCAAATCTATTTTTGAAAACCCCTACCTTCCACGGGAGGTTGGAAGGGAGATCATGTTCATGTATGCTTTACTATGAAAATCATTTTAAACTTGAACCATGATTGGGTGGTAGATTATATGAGTTATACCATGCTTTTATTGTTATGTCAATTGGTATCATTGAACTCTTTCAATTGGTATCATTTTGATCTTTGTGTATACTCATATGTTTATTGTGTATGTATTTTTCAATTGGTATCATCTATTGGTGATTGGTACTCATTCTATTTCATACACATATACTTGTTTCATTTGTGCTTAAGATATAAATTTTTCACAAAATCTTATTTATGCTAGTGCTTGAGCTTCAATTTTGTTTCAGTTGATTACTTTTAAATTGGTATCAAGCCCACGCATCTTTTTAGTTGGTATTTCATAAAGGGGGAGAAAATTCAATTTTGTCTTTCAATTGGTGATTCTTCAATTGGTATTTGTTTCCCACTCCCTTACTTTATGATTGAAAATTTCATATTGGTATCATATGTTTAATATGAAAATTATTTACAATTGGTATCAAAATTTTATTTAGACATTCAAAATTTATTATGTTTAATTTCAATTGATATCAAGATGTTTCATGTGTTTTTGCTTAAAATTGGTATCCAAAATTTTGTTTAAAGAAAAATATAAAAGTTTTGATTTGTATTGACTATATGCATATAGATTCATGATGAGTGTATCTTGTATTGAAGAGCTTAACATCTCTTCGTTATGTGGTACACGTGTGTAGGGGGAGCTTCACATCTCCTCTTATGCATTACATAGTGTGTGTTATGTGAATTAGGGCTTAACATCCCTCTTTCATGTAATGCATATGTGTAGGGAAGCTAACTTAGCGTCTTCCTCTTCATGAATGTATATAGCATATAACATATATTGATCTTTGTTTATTTTCAATTGATATCAAGATGCTTCATTGACATATTTATCTATTGATATCATGTTGTTTATAGTCACCCCTTATTGACCTTGTTTTTGTTTTAGACAAAAGGGGGAGAACATTGTTTTATTGTTTTGATTGACTTAAAAGGGGAGAAAGATTTTTACCCCTCATTTTATTGTTTGGATTGTTTAACCCCTTCTTGATCTTTTTGTTTGACAAAAAGGGGGAGAAAAATTTGCTTGATTTGATTTTACTTTGAACCCTTTATTGATGATTTACAAAAAGGGGGAGAAGAATTTGAGTTTTTGCATGTTTTCATTGCTTAAGGGGAGAAGTATTTGTCTTCCTTATTATTTATGCATATATGTTTTTGTATTGCAAATAGGAGAAAAAGATTTTGATTTATGCTTGTTGCATGTTTTATCTCCATACTTGCATACATATTCATGTGCTTCATTTCCATATCTTATTATTTATTTCTATGCATGAGTTAAGGGGGAGCTTCTTTGAAGCTTAACTTTAATCCATGCATATATAACTCCATGAGTTTTGTCATCATCAAAAAGGGGGAGATTGTTGGCCCAAAGGCCTTCCACCCTAGTTTTGATGATGATTAACTCATGTAGTTATGTTTACTAATAATCTTGTGTTGTTTAAGTTTCAGATCATTAACCAAGATATTAGTTGGTGATTAGCTTCAACAAGGAGTTTAGAAGCTTTTCATAATGATTCCAGGGCCAAAGCTTCAAGATCATACATTGCCTAGCCCATGGATGGAGTTTTGGAGCAAGTCTACTTGAAGATGAAGATCATCAAGAAGACTTAGGTATCCATAGTTTAGTTAGTGTGTTTAGATCAATTTGTAAAGCTTAGTATAGTTGATATGCTCAAGTGCACAACACACACGTTTTCATGTTTTGGATTTGGTTTTCATGAATAGTAGATCAAAACAAGTTTACATATTTTATTTCTATGTATATTAGATGTATTCTAGATATACATACATGCTTTAACTTACTAGACAAACTTATTTTGATATTCCTATTCATGTATTGAAAAATCAAGTTTGATAAAAATACTAGTTTTGTTTTTTTGATAAAATTTGCAAGACTCAAAAATGAATTGATATGATTAATATATGTCTTGAAATTTTTATCACAAGTTTGTATTTCCATATAAAATGATAAAACTATTTTTGGTGATTTTTAGAAGTGTTAAAAGATTTTTAGAAAAATATTTACACTATTTTTCTGACCCAGATTTCTGTTCCAGGCTTCAATCAGTCGACTAGTCAACCTGACCTAGTCGACTTGGGTGAAGTCGGTCGACCGACGTGCACAAATCTGTGCACGTTTGGAGGCACTGGGACGGTCGACCGCTCGGGTCGACCGGGGCACTTACAGTGCTCTCTGTTTGTTTCGGTCGACCGGGCCGGTTGACCGCAGTTGCCCAACGGTCATATTTCTGACCGTTGGCGGTCGACCAGGCCGGTCGACCGTTGCCTGTCAGAGCTGCCAGCTCAGCTCTAACGGCTAGTTTTGTATTGGGGCTATATATACCCCATCTCTTCATAGTTTTTGGAGAAGTTTTCAAGGGCAAAAATTCCAGACCTTCTTAAGTGTTTTTAAAGAGTTTTCAAAAGTGTTTTGGGCTTTAAACTTCCAATTTGATTTGTGTTTTGGGTTTTTGGAAAATCAAAGAAAATTGGAATTTGGGATATTTGTATTGGTTTTCATTCTCTATCTTTTACAAGAGTTTTCCCAAGTATTTTCTTTGTTTCTTGTTTCCAAAAACACCTAGTTTTCCACACTTGAGCTATCTTCTATCCTAATCTATTAGGATCTTTTGTTTGTGGAAAAAGAAAAAGGAAAGAGGTTTGTGGTTGAAAGAGACCACCTATTGTAAACCCTTGATTTCTTGGTTGCTCCCTCTTTGGTAGAGGTTGAGGTTGTGATTTGGGTTGTTGGTTTGCTCCCTCTATTGTGAGGTGGAGATTGGTGTTTACTCCCTCTTGGTGAAGTGGAGTTGGTTGTTGGTTTGTATCCCTCAAGTGTGAGGTGGATTGGTTGTTGTATTGGCTACGGGCCTACCCCTCTTGTGTGAGGAGGTGTTTGTTTGAGAGAGGAGTTAGGTACTCCATTGTTGTACAAATCCTTCTCGGTGAAGGTTCCCTCGGTGGGAGTCCTCGGTGGACGGTATAGTGGATTGGAAATCCTACACGGTGGTGTAGGCGGGGATGTAAAGCAAGGGTGCTCGAACCTCGAAACATATCATTGTGTTTGCGTTTGATCCACTTATCTCTAAACTCTCTCTCTGTACATTTGTGCAAAGCCTCATACTTCATTCATATTATATTTGCTTGTGTTGTGCCTTGCATAATTCACATTGCTATATCTTGTATATGCTTGGTTGTTTGTGTGTGCCTCACTTGTACCTAATCAACAAGAGCTTCACATAGCACCTCAACCCATTCAAGGGGAATCAAGAGGAGTTAGACCAGAGCCCTTCACGGGGAATTCAGCTACACTTGTTGATTGTACTAAGTGTGTTGCATAATTTGCATTAGCTTCCGCATTTAGCGCACTTAGTTTTGCATTTAGTTTTAGATTAGCACTAACACCTATTCACCCCCTCTAGGTGTTCCTTTCACTTTAGATTACATGTCACTGACATTACTTGCACTATTTTGTATGCATCTGGTTTCACTTTTACAACTATATATTTGTCACTTGATATTGTCATTGTCTACATCATCCCGTGATTTTGGTACACATTGTGTTCACTATCTAATGTTGATATTCTTGGTATCGATTCATGATCCTGTAACACTGAGTAACACACTATTTTGCATTTGCATTATTAATAAAATTAACTAAGACGGGGTTATTTAGGGAGACTGTAGCAGGAAAAATCCAGAGAGGTGTGCTTGGAAGGGTGACCCCTTGTGGGTTTGGATGTCACACGTGATCTTGTTATTTATGCGCGCTCCTGTTTTACATGTTACATGATATCTGAGTACAGTGAATTGTTTATCCCTGCAATTAGGATCCACTAACGCATCACTTGTTTGATATGCAATTGTCCTGTGGGATGGGGCACACGATGGTTGCATTAGTTAGAGTAATAAATATGCTAGACATATGCACTTACATCATATCCTTCATTCTCTTTAGTGATCTAGTACCTGACACTTGAGACTCATGTGACATGCATTATCTTGACTACATGACATTCCTGGACATACCATGTTATTTTACCTTGTGCTCTCGAGTTCTTATGATCTTGTGATTATGTTACACGACAGTTACTTGTTCAGAACATTTCATGTTTCATTATATACATGTCATATTATGTATGCACAGTCTCCTTGTACATGATTTATCATCTCGATTATTCCTTTTATTATTATTACCTTCAATTCTCGATACTGCCAAATATAATGTTCTTATGTCCTGTTTATTGTTACTACTTTTTCATATTCTCTCTTTTATCATTCTTTTTCCTTAATGTACTCTTGCTAGTCCGCTTCTGACAGACCTTTATATTATTTTTCAGTATTTAGATCAGAAAGCTGGTATAGAGAGTTGTTCGTAGATCATATTCTGGTTTCGTTGTTTTCCGATGAGTTCAGTTTTCTTCTTGACTTGTTTTATTCAGATATAGTGGATGATATTGTTTATGATTCAATTTTCATATATGTGATTTTATCCTTGCTCTTGGTGTTTGTGCATATATGTGTACTATCCTGCTTGTTATTGACAGCCTAAGTACTCATGGAAGAGATTTCACTCTTCGTGAGTATCTGCTGGCCATCGTCACATACCCGTATTCCGTATTTTGGGAAGCGGGGCGTGACAGGAGGTAAGTTTTTCTTTTAGTTTTCTTTCTTTTAATTCTTTAGTTTAGAATACCACAATCCACCACTTCTTTTATCACTCTTTTTCAATTTCATTTGTACATATCACTTCTATTTTCTCCACCTTCTCTATCTACCACTTTCTTTCTAACTTAACTGTAACTTATTTTTCTCTTTTATTTTAAGAACTAAAAGAAGAATTTTAACCATTCTTTGTAGCATAAAAAGAACTTACTAAAAAGATTCCATCGCTAGTCCCTCTTTGTGGATCACGACCCGCATAGCCACTTGCATTACGGTAGAATTGAGTACCTTGCACTACTATTTTAAAAGTTCTGAAATTCTGTATTTGTGTCTAAGTAAAACCTCAATCAATCACCTACTAATATCTTGATCAAATGTCTGAAACTAAATATCACAAGATTATTAGTAAACAATAACTACAGGAGTTAATCATCATCAAAACTAGAGTGAAAGGCCTCTGGGCCAACAATTTGTTTAATATTTCATCCTTGTCGATCAATACTCATCTCAACAAGATACCAATTAAGCATCTCAACTCTTATCTAGAGGAAGCACGAGGAGAAGTTCAAAGCCCTTCATGGGGAATTTGGCTTCAAGTCTTGTTTTGAGTGATCGATAGCATCATTTCATATTATATTGTATTGAATTGTAATTTGATTAGCTATACACCTATTCACCCCTCTCTAGGTATAATTTCAATTGATATCAGAGCCTTGATCCTCTAGTTTTTGACTTAACAATCTTAGAGAGATCCTAGTTGCTAAGTATTTCACTGACATCTTCATTCTCATCCACTATAGTAAAAATTGCCGAAGGTATTAAGACCCCTCCCCAAGTTTGATGGCCTTAACTTTCCCATATGGAAGATTAAGATGACCGTATTTTACAATCTCGATGAAGTCGGGTTGCAAAGGCGGTGACTAAACCCTTTAGTGTACCCTCTGGTGATGAAGACACTTGGTGTGATATTGCCACTAAGGAGTTTGATGCCAATGCAAAGGCACACTATGTATTGCTTCAAGCCTTGAATGATGATGACATAGCTAGGGTCATTCATTGCAAATCGCGTACGAGATTTGGTCACACCTAGTGGTCACTCATGAGGGAACATCACCAGTTAAGAGGGCTAAAATTGATCTCTTACATTCTCATATGAAAACTTCACTATGCATGAAAATGAGTCCATTGATGATATGATTACAAAATTTACTAAATAACTAATGGTCATTCTTCTTTAAAGTGATGCAATTGACAATGATCAAAAAGTCCGAAAGTTCATTCGTGCACTTCCACTCTCATGGGAAGTCAAAACCACTACATTGAAGGAGTTAAACGACAAAGAAGAGATGGAGCTCATCGGTCTTATCGGCAACCTTACGACCCATGAGATGGAGAAGAAGGCTAGCGAAGAAGCGGCACAACAAAAGAAGAAGACAATCGCCTTCAAGTCTACTCCCACCATCTCCAAAGATTATGAAGAGAAGAAGATGATGAAGATCTTTCCCTCCTAGTAAGAAATGTAAGAAGGATGTACAACAAGGCAAAGGTCAACAATAGGAGACGATGGTAAGGAAAGAAAGAAAAGAAAATCATCTATTTCAACTGTCAAAAACCCAGACATATCATTGCCGAATGTCTAGATATTAAAACAAGCCATCTCCTCAAACAAGCGAAAGGAGCCATTTATGAAGAAAGCTCTCAAAGCTACATGGGATTCAGAAAGTGAATCCGAAAAGGAGGTGGATACGGCAAACGTGTGTTTCATGACAAATGATAACACACCTAAGGTAATTTCTAACCCATGCCTTGATGGTTGTGATTTAACTATGGATGAATTAGGAGATGCATTTGTAGAACTTTCAAATAACTATGATTTTCTAAAGAAAAATATTTAAAAATGATAAAAGAAAATGAAGTTCTTCAAATAAAATTATCACTCTTTCTAAAGAAAAGGATAATTTATCTTCCACTCTATTATCCACACAAATAGATTTTGATGCATACAAGATTTCATGTAAACAAAGTTTCTCATGATCGATGAAAATGAAGTTTCTACTTTAAAAACTAAAACCACACTTTGGGAAATATTTTAAAGAAATATGAGTTTGATAAAGCTAAATTAGAAGCTATATTTTTCAAGAAAAATTCTTCAAAGAGACATATTCATACAATACATGCTCACACTTCTAAATCACACACTAAGCATGCTCATGTACTATACATGCTCATCATACACATCTGCATTCACGTATGGTAGAATTTATACATGTATGATTTGTCACATACATTGCATTTATATTGTCACTTTATCACACTTGTTAGCTAATAAATTCTATTAATAAGTTGTCTTTTTCTTTGCTAAATGTAGGCCCAAGTGCTTAAAGGAAGAAAGAAGAAACAAGCCCAAAAGCCCACCAAATTTTGAATTAATTCAGAATAAATTCGAAATGAAGAAATCAGAGCTAAATCTTGGCATATCAAGAGGTTGAGAAAAATCCTCCCTGAATCGAGCGATTGAAGCCAGAAAATTAAAAGCTGTTTCGTCAACGGTTGAAGTAGAAACAAGAAAACCAGCAGGAGATGCGAGATACCCTTCAAACCAGGAGCCCCCCCTTGGGTGTGGCCACCTGGCCACACCAGGCCGCGGAAACGCGGCCCAAGCCGCGTTTTCGTGGCCAAGTAAGATCTGTTAGGGAGCGTTTGCTCCCCCAATCTTTCCGAGATCTCTTCTTTTAGGTTTTTGGCTATAAAAAGGGTTTCAGCAAAGAAAAAGGCAGCGAAGACTAGGATTAAGTTTTGCATTTATTTTCTTAGGATTTAGGCTCTTTGTTAGCTAGAACGAAAGTTGTAATCTTGCTTTTTAATTTGTAGTCCAGTATCAAAATTTGTGAGAGAGAGGATTGAGAGCTTGTACTTGAAGTTGAAGTCACAGCAATACAAAAGTCGAGCCAAGTTTCCTTCTACTTGCAGTACGGTATGGTTTGCATAATGTTTATGTTTTCTTCGTTATTTTCTATGGATCACTAAACATTTTTCTGGGCTAGCTATCATCACTCTCCCTTGTTCTTCTTCTCTTCTGTTTTTAAAAGAAAAAGTCCCGATGACTCATATGCATGCCTCACTTAAAAGCCTTTCTTTTGAAAGTGTTCTTGAAGGCACATGAGGATGGGTATGGATAGTTGACTTCACAATTCTTTCATGAACATCTCTTGAATCGTTTTTACTTCATTCTTGCTTCTTCGCGCTTGATTTTTTAATATTCGATTCTAACGATTTCTTGAAGAAAAAGACTCAACTCTTTTAACATCTTATGTGCTTTACTAAAGCTTTCTAAAAAAATTAACTTTAAGTTTTGCAAATGATAACTTGAGGGACTTAACATTTTAAGAGAAGAATGAACAATTAAGTAGTGAGATAATGAGCCCAGACTTTCTTCATTATTACATACAACAAAACAATCTTCAAGCTTTCTTAATCACCTTCTCGAAAACCTTTTCTAAAAGTTGCAATTTTTCTTTCATTCATCTCTTTCTTTCCATTCTCTTTTCATAAAAAACGAACACAATTTCTTGTTTTAAAATGATTCACCGAAAAGCTTCCATCGCATCCCTCCTTGTGGACACGACCCGTTAGCCACAAGCTACACGGTATATTCTTAACTCATTGATTGTTTCTTTATTTTTAGCAATCAATTTTTGGCGTCGTTGCCGGGGAGGGAACGGTGTAGTTGTTTTAACAAGTTTTGTGTGTTTGTTTCAGGGACTTGAAGATCAAGATCTAGCATTTAAGCTTTGCCAAGAAGACTTGCAAATTCTGTGCCCCTACTCTCGAAAGTAGGAACAGAATTTCAAGAAATTGCTTTGCAAAATCTGAAAAAATTCATTGGACTACTAAAAACTTTGTTTTGCAGGACATATTGCTCGCAAAAAATTTCAGTTTTTTATATGTCATATTGGTGCTATTTCTGCTATCCAACATCCCTGTTTTAAATCAACAGTAAAACACTTGTTGCAAAGTTAAAAATTGATTAGACATTTGCATTCTAGGCACGAGTCTTTTCAATTCCTTTACTTTACTGTTGAAGAGTGCTGGAGCAAGGTACGTACGCATTGCATTCAGAATAGGACTCAATTCTTGGTTGATTTATATCGCTTTAAGTGAATCTTATTTTGTACACTTCACGAATTGATTTTAAGGGTAACACCCAACAACAAGATAAGGTGGGGATTTAGTCACCCTTCCTTGGACCAAAAATCAGACTCCAAGCACTCACAAACCTAAACCTAAGTAAAATCTGATAGACGTTGGCCTTAGGGACATCTCGAACTCACTAGGAGATTATCCTAAAGAGGGAAGGTGTTGGAAATTGACTCCTGCCAAATCAGTGTCAAGGAAGGGGATTGAGGGCCGAAAGCCCGAAGATTGGTGGTTATTTAATTAAGGAACGTCTTTGACGGAAAACCTCCCACCAATCTTGCCCTGACCTGGCTGATTAGCTTGTGGTCAAAGTCTACATTCTACCTCTTGTGGACAATCAACCAGTTAGGAGTTGTCTAGGTCGAGGTTACCTTAGACTAGACTTGGTTGATTTCTATTGTTGACTGTTGTTTGAACTTGTTGTGATTGTGATTGTGTTTGTGTATGTAAGTGTGGTCGAGAGACCCTAATTCATCTAGGTTGACTAGAAACACATCACCACCCAAGTTTGAACCAAGATCAGATCCGGTAATGGCTCAATCAACATCACTACAGGATAGGTTCTACCCATTAGGACCTCACTTCCATCTTGCATTTCACTTCCATCGGTTGGTGAATACAATTTCGAGCTCAAGCCTCAATTCATCAACACACTCCTCAAGTTTCATGGCCTAGAGTCTGAAGATGCCTACTTCTTCATAAGAGAATTTGAGGAAGTCTGTCTAATGATGAAAATCCCACACCTTGTAGACGATGCTATTAGGTTGAGATTTATCCCTTTTGCACTTAAGGACCTAGCAAAGAAGTGGCTCTACAGCTTAGCAGCCAGTTCCATCACGTCCTGAGATGATTTCATCAAGGTTTTCTTGAAGAAATTCTATCCTATCCATAAAACTGCTCTCATTAGAAAGACGATCATGCATTCAAGTAAGAACCCAGTGAACCGTTCTGGAGGTACTTTGAACGCTTTAAGGACCTCCTTGTCCAATGTCCACGCCATGGGATAGAGAAATGACGACAATGCTAAATTCTCTATGACGGTTTAGAGTATTCCACCAAAACCCTCTTAGAAAGTATGTGCCAAGGGGTTTCCTGCAGAAAGATGAAGATGAAGGATGGGATTTGTATGAAAATTTAGCTGAGAAGACTGTTCGGTACGGAAAAGAGATTTTGCCGTAAAATTTCCTTGAATCAGTTGAAAGATTACAACAAAACAATATTCCGACTACAAGGGAGGGAGGATGCTTGGATCTTCCCTTTGTTTAAGGCTGGGTTCTTCGTGTGGCGATGGAGAGTGAATCTTGTTCTCCGTTGACCAGATGACCGTCCTGGACCGTCGGGGGTCTTCTCTTCGGCCGGTAGGGGAGTAACTCAGCTCCGGCTACCAAACTCTCAAAGAGGAGGTAGGCGAAGATAGGCTAGTACTCAGTAAGCCTGTTGAAGAATCTCTTCTCTCTCGGTCGTTGACGTCGGGCTTCTCTCTCTCGATGCCTTGATCTTCTGACCCTCTGGATTCAAAAATGCCGACCTTAATTGATCACTCGACCTTCTTCTCCCACTGAATCCAAATCTTCGACCCTTCCTTCATAGCCAACAGGGCTATTTATAGGGGTCTTAGGGGTGATCGTGCCCCCTAAAAATGCGCCTGAATGAGGGCCGTTACCCGCGATACGCGCGGTAACTGACTCCCCACGATCTGGGCGGTTGCAACTGAGACGCGGATTTCAGACTAAACGCGCCTTGATGCTGAGACGCGGGCTTCAGGCCGGACGCGCCTTGGATGCTGAGACGCGAGCTTCAGTCCCTTGCGTCTTGGATGCTGAGACGCGGGCTTCGGGCCGACGCGCTTTGAAGTTGAGACGCGGGCTTCAGGCCGACGCGTCTTGAAGTTGAGACGCGGGCTTCAGGCCGACGCGTCTTGAAGTTGAGACGCGGGCTTCAGGCCGACGCGTCTTGAAGTTGAGACGCGGGCTTCAGGCCGACGCGTCTTGAAGTTGAGACGCGGGCTTCAATCCTTTGCGTCTTTGAGACTGCTTCTTTGGTGGCTTGCCTGGTTAGTCATTTTTAGACAGCCTACAGAACCCCCTCCAAAGTTTCCGATATTCCGCAGTTGAATGGGACGGATTTCGGAATACTTTGGACTTAAACCGCGTTCGCCTTTGTGACCGGACTGTTGATGCTTCGGGTTTGACCTTATCCGAATTTGGTCTTCGTGAGTGTACTGTTGAACTCTTAGAAGCCATCAGAGTCGATCGTGTTGAGTGTCTAGATACACAGCCTAGACCTCCCCAATTGCTTTTAGTCTGTCACGGTGCGTTTTTTGGCTAGGAGTAGTTGGTTGTCTGTTGGCGTCAGTGTACTGTTGAACTGTCTTGCAGACGCATGAAACTGGACGCAGGCTCCTTTTTGAAAGCAGACGCAGGAGACTGGACGCAGGCTCCTTTTTTTTTGAAAGCAGACGCAAGAGACTGGACGCAGGCTTCTTTTTGAAAAGTAGAAGCCACTTTGAAGACGCAGCGTCTATAGGGCAGACGCGATGTTGGTCAGACGCGAACTCCTTAGAAGGGACGCGACCTTCAGAAAGCATTCTTGGAGATGCTGACGGGGCATGTCCGGTGCGTTTTCTGGGCGCGAACTTTACGCTGTCATGATGACGCCGCCAGCTGGCCTGGGGAAACGGCGAAATTTCGCCTTTTGGCGCGCGGATCTTGCGGTTCATTAAATGAACTGCTCCACGTGTTGGCTTCTGATTCGCGGCGGGGTTGCGACGCATGATCTTCGTCACCGGCAGTGATTTTGTTACACGCGTCAAGCGACGGTTCGCTGCAGCGTCCCTTGGGTCACGCGCCGCGTATCTCTGCGTATCCCCGTGCCTATAAAAGGCAACTGTTTGGAGAACTTCCTCTTCTTCTCCGCATTCGCTTACTCTGAGAATTTTAGAAAAGAACTCTCTTCCTCTGTTCCTTTTTCTAGCTTCAGACCAAACTCGCCATGGCACCAAAGACCAAGCCGACCGCCTCCTCCTCAAAGGCGACCACCACCGAGGCCCGGAGGGGCGTCTCCTCCTCTGCGCAGGACTTCGTCCTCCAAGGCCTCCAAGGTAGTATGCCTTAGGCAGAACTGACCCTTAAGGACTTTAAACCATTAAAAGCGTGTTTGATTCCCCAGACGCAGTCTTTGGGATGATAACCGGGGCGCGGATTAGATAATCTGACACCCAAGAGCCCTGTGCTTCGGGTCCTTCACTTAGAATTTCTCTAACTGTGAAGGTCTCTGGACGCAGCTTTGCAGAACGCAGATTTGATCTTCGCGTTCTGTGTCATCAGGCGCCAATTTGATGAATCCGGCGTCTGAGTCCAAGTGCTTTGAATTTTTACAAGTCTTGGTTTGCAGAACGCGGATTTGATCCTTGCGTTCTGTGTCATCAGACGCCAATTTGATGAATCTGGCGTCTGAGTCCAAGTACTTTGAAATTCCACAAGTCTTGGTTTGCAGAACGCGGATTTGATCCTTGCGTTCTGTGTCATCAGGCGCCAATTTGATGAATCTGGCGTCTGAGTCCAAGTACTTGGAATTTCATAAGTGGCTTCAATCTTTGCGTTCTGTGCTTCTTGACGCAGATTTGCGGGTCTGGACGCGGATTTGATGATTCCTGCGTCCAGTATCTTTTCTGCGTTTGGACGCAGAACACTTAGTATTTTTCTTTACTTTTGGTAAAGCATCTGACTTAAGTGTCTTCATCTTTTTGCAGCGCCGCAACCTGCTACTTCACTCCCCAAGATACGCCATTTTGGGCATGTAGGTGGAGCTGACCGGAACCTGACCTTTGTGCTGCAAAGGACTGCCCCTGTGACTGCCGACCAGTCGCCGGCTCGTGAGAAGAAGCTCTCGAATGTCGAGATGAGGACTCTTCGAGTGCTGATGACCGATGCAGCATTCGTCACGGATGACGGCATCCAGCTGAAGAAGCCCGCCTTCTTCTTCGGGGATCATATCCACGATGGCGGCCATCGCGTGCACGAAGGGACTTACACATGGCTCCGTCAAATAGGGGGCCGAAGGTTCTTTCTCCCGGCCATGGATAGGATGTACCCTATGTTCTATTACCAGCATATGTCCGTCCCGCGGAAGATGGAGTTTGACCTCGCTCGATATGCTCCTGAGGTTACTCTTGGCGATCTGGGCTCCCACCACCAAGTGCACCGTCATGACGGCCATGACGAGTCGGTTATCGGCCTTTTCCCTGGATCGCGCAAGAGGGAGATCCCATCTGGAGAGATACCGCACATTGGCTCCACCTTCCTCAACATGTTCATGGCAGCGGAGGGTGACTATCCAGTTGCGTTCCGTGCATATGGGTGGATCTATTCCCCAGCGAATTACTGGTGGGGCAGGATGGTTGGCTTTGTCCTTACCGAGCTCGGGGATTTGCTGAAGCGTGTAGGACTGTACTCGGCGGTCAGGGCCGTACAGTGGGGGATCCCTCAAAGTTCTCAAAACTTCTTTGGGATCCTAGAACGTTATAATCCCTTGACGGGGACGTTCTTTACTCCAGTCGGGGAGATGGGCCTTGCCTTACACGAGATGCACGAGGTCTCAGGACTGGTAACAGGGGACATGCCCTATGAAGAATATGTCCCGACCGCTGTGGAGCTTCGCTACGTGAAGGAGGAGTTTCCCCTCATATATGAGACCTACTGGGAAGTGCTATGTCACTTCCATATCTGCGGTCAGCTCACCAAATGGCGGTCGCAGGGGGTCACGTACCTGTCTTGGGCCAGTTATTTGTTCAACAATGTGAACACCAAAGACCAGTTGATCACCCGATTGACGCCCAGCTCTGATAGGGAGATCGAAGACCGGATTGATCAGATGTCCGAGAAATTCTACACCACAGAGTCGAACGAAGATGGTTTCGACCCTGACTTGGTTTTCGAAAGCTTCCACCACCAAGCCCGGACTCCTATCTCCGATCGGGCGCTGCTGGCAGGCTTTCTGATGCTGTGGCTAAAGCGTTGTGTGGTGCCCACGCTGCCACATGAAGTTATAGTTGCCGACGTGGTGTACCCGGCGGTGCTTCTGGCCCATGGCAACCCTATATCTCTTCTCCCGGCCGTGGTGGCTGGTATTCAGAGCGGGCTGCGGGCGCTGGCTAAAAGCTTTTGTGAGCCGCCAAAAACTGTGGATTCCGAGGGAAAGCCGCTCACGGACGCAGAGGGGAATCCAGTGGTGAAGCGTCCCAATCCTCGGGTTGAGCTGCCTTACACATACCTTATGGCCTGGTATGTGATGCACTGCCCCTCTTTGATGACGGCGGTGCGTTGGAAGGAGGACTCCGTCCCCTTCATACAGCGATTGGAGGGTTCGAGGTGGCAGGATCCTTACATATATTATATCCGGAAGCGTCTTTCAGCCCCGGCAAACTATCAGCTCAATCGTTGCCTCCTCCAGATCCCTGGTGCATCCTACGGCGATCTACTTGTCGATTCCGCAGGCCCTGATGATTTCACGAGGTTATCCCAGGGAGCCTTCTGGTGGTTGCTCAATATTCGGCCCGGGTATATGCTTTTTCGACAAGGGACATCATGCACCATTGAGCCATACATGCCGAATCGCTTCGCTCGACAGTTCGGCTATGACCAGCTCTATATCGGGAATCCAAATGCTTATCTCGCCTTCGAAGGGAACTTGTTCGAGGGTGCTCGGGCCTGGTACTATAGTGTGGCTGGAGGGACAGGAACAACCTTCCGTCTACCTCTTGAAGCGCCCAAGTGCCAGATGAGTCTAAGCTATTGTACTTGGTACTCCCAAGCCGTCCAGACACCAGACTTTCTTCCGGCATCTTCATGTATCGAGAGCATCAATGCAAGTCTCGAGACAAGGACAGAGTCTGGTAAACCAACGAGACTCGTAGAGCAGTACCGGAAAGTCTGTAAGGAGGTCGGGAGAAGGACGAGGAGGGAGCCACGAGCTACAGAGCCACGACCGCCAAGGGCAGAGCCACGAGCGAAGAATGAGCCGTCAGTAACGAGGGCGGAGCCATCAGAGACGAGAGAGGAGCCTCCAGCAACGAGGGCGGAGCCATCAGCAAAGAGGTCTAAGCAGTTGGCGAGTAAGCGTCATCACCGCTCTACTTCTGTTATTGAGCCTGCCCCGAAGAAGGTTAGGAGGGACTTGGCGGCTGAAGTCTCTCAATCCGGAGCTATCTCTGCCGGAGTTGAGGCTCCTCCTGAAGACGTCGTCAGAGTTGAGGAACCTTCGGAAGAGGAGGATTTCCCCCTTTAACTCGTGCTCCTAAGTCGCACCGCGAGGCTGTGGAGGAAGGGGAGTTCATCGAACAACCCGTTATTGCTGCTGATGCCGAATCCCCGGAGATTGACATAATGGGCGATGAAGATGTTGAACTTCCGGAAACCTCAGCTCAGCTCAAACCTCCTTCTGCTCATGAAGGGAGAGATGAGGCACAGCAGTTGGGGTCTCCAGGCGTCTTCATCTCTAGTTCCAGGGCCGTCGACCCTAGTCCTACTACTGGGGTGATTGGAGGCAAGGCTCCGATTACGGAGCTTCCTGAGCTGTCGTCTTCTTCGCTCTCAGGGGAAAGCCTCTTTGAGGACAAAGTCGACTATAGCGAGGAACCCGCTCCTCCTGATCAAAGCAAGTTCTTCCATGTCTCAGAGGAGGAAATGTATGTGGGCGAGTCATCATCTGCACCACCAGTGGCGGCTATTCCTGTTGAAGGTACCCTTTCCACCTCCTGTCCAATTTTTCTTTACATGTTGAAGAAGATGTCTTGACATTCTTCATTTTATATTGCAGGGCCAACCGGAGATGCCGAGGCTACAACCTCCTCGCATATTGAGGAGATGGTGAGAGAGTTGACTCGGCCACAGGGAACTGAGACCTCAGCTGCTGAGATGCCCTCAGAGGGGGCAGCTGCTGGTACTGGGGAGCCTTCCACTCTACCAGAGGAGGAAGCCACTACTGAGGTCAAGAAGGCTCGGGTGGAGGGTCCAATGGCAGGTCCACTCCCAGGAGATTGCACAGCCCAAGCTTCAAATGAAGCTTCTGAGGAAATCGTGCTTGCCACTCCATCATTGGTCGCGGAAGTTCCAGCAGGGATAGCACCTCCGGAAGCACCAGTGGCTGGTTCCGCTCTTGCCGTATCGGCGGTTAGCATGACTTCTGCGCAAAAAGAGCCGGCCTACACCCCTTCTTCCGAGATAGAAAGGGGGTCGGGGAGCGTTCCGGGTGATGACAGCATGGACTTCCTGACGCGCAGTACGGTGCGGCAGTTCTTTGAAGCGATGCGATCGTGCATCGACTTTATCCTTTCTGGGCGTCGTTCTTTTGACTTTGCCCGGAGATTTCTCGGGAATGTGGCCGAGAACATCGAGCTAGTCGGGGGCCTTCCTCTTGCTCAGGCATGTATGCGGGTGGTGGATCAGTTGGAGAGTGACCTGAAAGAGCTGAAGTCTTTAGACGAAGCTGACTCCCTCCACGAAACCCAAGTCATCCTGGATAGCCTCCTTTCTGCCCAAAGGCAAGAGCGACAGGAAGTGGAAGTACAAATTGCCGAAGAGGTCAGCAACCTTGAGCGTTCCCAGGCTGAATGCCAAAGGCTGATTGAAGACTCAGGGGATACTGAGCTTATCATGCAGAACACAGAGCTTGCTATTACCAACGCTCGGGCTGCCATTGCTAAAGCCAAAGCCATGCTAGCTGTCAATGAAGAGAAGCTCGTCGCCCTCCAGAAGAAGCTAGAGGAGCAGAAGGCTGCAAGGGTACGGGCTGAAGAGAGCCAGTCTGTTCATCTCTCCAGATTGGAGACTTTGCGAGCCCAGCTGGCTGAAAAACCCTGCCTATCTGAAGAGGAGCTGCGGGTCCAGGCGATGATGGAGGCTGAGAAGGCACGTCAGCATGAGATGCATCGTCTCAGGGAGCGCATCCGTTCCCTACCAGATCGAGATTTTTAGCCTTCTCCTCCTTTTTTTGTAACGCTCAATCTTATTTGTATAAGAGAGCGTTTTTGTATCACTTTCATATTTTTTGGAGATAAATAAAAGTGACACCCTCCTTTTTACTTCTTTTGTCTCGAACCCTTTGCCTTTGGTTGGACATGTAGGAGCAAGGAAGTCTTTTGATCTTTATCAAAATTATAATCATAATCTTAATAAGTCAAAAGTATTGAGGAAAGATCTTGTTCCAAGAACTTTCATGACACTGTCAGAGGTGTAAGCTTAACTTGACAGAGGTGATTTTTGGTGGACCTGCCACTTTGTGGAAGAAAGTGACAGGTGGAGTTCGTACCCCCAGGAAAGATGAACTTTTATCAAGGATTTGTGCTTAACTTGATTTCAGATCAGCTGGGGATGTTGATGGAAACATTGTTTATTGGTGTAATGTTAACCAACAATGCCTCCAAAATGAATTCGATATTCTGTCGGGGAGAATATCAAATGAAACTAGACTCGCGGGGGAATCTAGGGAAGTCCTTACCGTTAGAGGTGTGATATTAACTTAACGGGTTGGAAATAGTCTTGTCAGAAGTGTAATGTTAACTTGACAAGGACATGAGTTAGAGGTGTGATATTAACTTAACTCATCGACATCTCAGTTTTATAAGGGAAAACTGAGGGTGTCACTGTCATAGGTGTGATGTTTAACTTAACAGTGAGGGTAATGCTAGAGGTGTAATGTTGAACTTGGCATTAGTCGTCTCGGCCTGAAGAAGTCGAGGAAAGGTCATAGCCATAGGTGTATTGTTGAACTTAGCAATGACTCGGATGCTAGAAGTGTAGTGTTAACTTGGCATCGTTCGTCTCGGCTTAAGGAAGCCGAGGAAAGGTCATAGCCATAGGTGTATTGTTGAACTTAGCAATGACTCAGATGCTAGAAGTGTAGTGTTAACTTGGCATCGTCCATTTCAGCTTCGATATGGAAGTCTGAAGAAAGGGTGACTGTCAGAGGTGTAATATTAACTTGACGGGCACCTGATATACTGCTTAGAGGTGTAATGTTAACTTAAACAGTAGTTTGTCAGAGGTGTGATATTAACTTGACAAGAATTGGCTCTTGATAGGAGCAATTTGAGGACCTGTCATTCTATTGATGAGAATTGACAAGTGGAATTTGAAATGCCAGAGGTATAGTGTTAACTTGGCAATTTTGAAGTTTGCTGCTCTATGTAGAGGTGACAAGCGGGGCTTGTACTCGACAAGGAGTATTCATTACCAGAGGTATAGTGTTTAACGTAGTACTGTTTGCATTTTGTGGTCCTACCATTCTATGGATGAGAATTGGTAAGGGATTTTGGAGGAGAGAGTGGAATCAGGTCCACTTAGGATTTTTAGCAAACCCTCAGCTGTCAACGGATTTGAGGTGCCTTTACCAACTACCGTTTGAGTTGGGCTAGCCATGCTATTCCCCTCAGCATGATGAGTTGTTGAGGATTTATGTTGGGCTTAAATGCCAACGTTTTCCTCTATCCTTAGCCGTCGAAGGCGTCGGATGTTTGATCAGAGGTGTGGTTTTAACTTGATCGGCAGGATTTTTAGCAAACCCTCAGCTATCAACGGATTTGAGATGCCTTTACCAACTACCGTTTGAGTTGGGCTAGTCATGCTATTTCCCTCAGCATGATGAGTTGTCGAGGATTTATGTTGGGCTTAAATGCCAACATTTTTCCTCTATCCTTAGCCGTCGGAGGCGTTGGATGTTTTTCCGATCAGAGGTGTATTTTTAACTTGATCAACAGAAGAACACCATCTAGGGATAGTATTTCTTCAGGAATTTGCCATTGATTGGCATCATGAGTGTATCGCCATTAGAGGTTATGAGACGATACGATCCATTCGAGTAGACCGACTCTACTACAAATGGTCCTTCCCATTTGGGTTGGAATTTTCCCTTCGTCTTGTGCGTCATGACCATGGGTCTCCGGACGGCTAAGACAAGGTCGCCTTTCTTGAAAGTTCGCGTCTTGACTTTCTTGTTGAAGGCTCTGGTAATGCGAGCTTGGTAAAGCTCGATCTGCTGCTGGGCCTGCAGACGCTTGTCGTCTAAGGCTTCCAGTTCTTGGAGTCGCTGTCGATGCTTCTCCTCTGTCGTCATCTCGGCGGTCAGGGCGACGCGTAGAGATGGAATTTGAATTTCCAGTGGGAGCACGGCTTCACATCCGTATACCAAGGAAAATGGCGTGGCTTTAGTTGGGGTTCGCACGGTCGTGCGATATGCCCATAAGCATTCACCCAGCTTATCGTCCCAGTCTCGTTGACTTTTCGAGACGAATTTCTTAAGAAGCTTGCCAATAGTCTTATTGAAAGCTTCCGCGAGGCCGTTGGCGGGAGGATAGTATGCCGTTGAAGACACACTCTGGATTCTGAACTTGGCACAGAATCTCTGGAAAGCCTGGCTGATGAACTGGGGTCCATTGTCATGGACGATCCGCCGAGGCACACCAAAGCGATAGATAACGTGATGTTTCACGAACTTGATCACGTTAGACGATTTTACCTCTTTTAGAGGAACAGCTTCGGCCCACTTGGAGAAGTAATCGGTTATTGCTAGAATGAACCGATGTCCTTTCGACGATGGTGGGCTGATGGGGCCAACCACGTCCATCCCCCACATTTCGAACGGCCAAGTAGAGGTCGTAGAGTGGAGATACCCTGGTGCTTGATGGATGAAATCGCCATGTATTTGACAGGCGTGACATCTCTTAGCGAGGGAGATGGCGTCGGCGACCATCTTGGGCCAGTAGTACCCCAATCTTTGGAGTCTGTTTGCCAGCTTCGGACCAGGTTGATGAGCTCCACATGTGCCATCGTGGGCTTCTTTCAACATTTCGCGGGCCTCTTTTGATGAGAGGCACCGGAGTAGGATCCCGTCATGCGATCGACGATAGAGTGTTCGCGTGATCGCGTTATAGTAGAATTTGGGGGCTTTCCTCCGAATGGCGGCCGCCTCTTTGGTGTCTTCAGGCAGGATGCCGTATAAGACATAATCAATATAGGGGAATCGCCAGTCTTTAAGCTCTGGATCGGTTGACACTTCAAGTGTCTCTTTACCGCGACGATCTCCTGTTGACCCTGGGTAGTCTCCGGGGGGGATTTTTGGACAGTATAGGTCGTGGCTATAGACGAATACTTTCTCCATTGCTCCAGCTGGGAGAGCTAGGGAAGCTGCGAGAGATGCGAGGGCATCTGCATGCGCATTTTGGCTTCGCGGCACATGGTCGATGTAGAAGTTTGAAAACTTCTCCGCCATGTGGATTGTCGCGTCGTAGTAGGGTACTAGATCTTCATGTCTGACCTCATACTCTCCGCGAACTTGGCTGACGATGAGTTTGGAGTCACCGTACGCCTCGAGATTTTTAACGCCAATCTCATCGGCGAATTGCATCCCAATCAGGAGAGCGTTGTATTCCGCCACATTGTTGGAACAGGGCTCGGTTAACGAGATAGCTCGGGGGATCACGTAGTTTTGTGGGGAGACGAGTACCACTCCTACCCCCGCTACTGTGTGTCCCTTGGGGCTTGCCCTTGATGCACCATCGAAGAAAAGTTGCCATACTTGTCCTTCAAACGATGTCTGGGTTAGGCATACTTCGGCGACCTCATCTGGGAGATCCTCATAAAGTTTGGCTGCCCTCGGATCCGGGTGTTCAGCTAAGAAGTCCGCCACCGCTTGTCCTTTAATGGCCTTCTGTGGCAGGAAGTGCATCTCATATTGAGAGAGCAATATAGCCCATTTTGCCAGCCGGCCATTCAATGATGAAGGCTTTGTCATAAGCAACCTCAGGGGGTTGACTTTTGATATGACATTTATAGTTTGGCCTACCAGATAATGTCGCATTTTCTGAATAGCGAACACCAAGGCCAAACACTCCTTCTCGATCGGGTTGTATCGATGTTCGGCCCCGATCATCGTTCTACTGAGGTAGTAGATTGCTTGTTCTCGTCCTTGGTCATCATTCTGAGCTAGTAGAGCTCCCAAAGAATGATCCATCGATCGGACGTACACCAGGAAGGGTTTTCCGGATACCGGAGCTGCAAGTACTGGTGGTTGGGTGAGGTATCGTTTGATCTCCTCGAATGCTTGCTGGCAAGCGTCGTCCCATATGAACGAGACTCCCTTCTTCATCAGCTTAGCGAAGGGTTGGCATCTCCCAGAGAGATTTGAAATGAATCTGCGGATGTACGCCAATCGTCCTTGCAATCCTCTGAGCTCCTTGAGGCTTCTGGGGGGTTGCATCTCTTGGATAGCACGGACTTTCTCCGGATCCAAATGGATTCCTGTGGAAGTTACAACGAACCCTAGGAACTTGCCGCTGGCTACCCCCAGGAAGGACTTGGTGGGATTCATCTTCAATTGATGAGCCCGCATGATGTCGAAGACCATCTTCAGATCAGCTATGTGATCTCCTTTAATGCGACTTTTCACCGCGATGTCGTCGACATAACATTCCACCGTTTTGCGTATCTGCTGATGGAAAATGGTATTCATGGCCCTTTGGTATGTTGCCCCTGCATTCTTTAAACCGAAGGGCATGACGGTGTAGCAGTATACTCCTAGAGGTGTCCTGAAGGAGGTATGCTTTTCATCGTCAGGGTACATCTTGATTTGATTGTATCCTGAGAATCCGTCCATGAAGGACATTCGCTCGAATCCGCAGGTATTGTCAATCATGACATCTGTGATTGGCAATGGGAATTCGTCTTTGGGGCAGGCCTCGTTTAGATCGCGGAAGTCGATGCAGATCCGGATCTTCCCGTTCTTCTTAGCAACGGGGACAATGTTAGCTACCCAGTCGGGATGTTGTTCCTCCCTGATGAAGCCGGAGTCAATAAGCTTCTTGACTTCTGATTGAATGGCCTCCATTATTTCGGGACGAAACCGTCGCTGCTGTTGCTTGACGGGTTTTACGTCCGGACTGATGTTGAGGCGGTGCATAGCCACTTGAGGATCAAGTCCAGGCATGTCCTCGTAATTCCAGGCGAAGACGTCTATATACTCTTGTATAAGAGATATTAGATCATTCTTCTCTGATGGTGACAGGCCGTCACTTATGAAGATGGGCTTGGGTTGGCTTCATCTCCTAGGTTGATCTGAACAACCTTGTCTTCTGTGGGTGGCTCACACTGTTCAAAGCGGATATCCCAGAGAGCATTCAGATGTTTGATCCAGGGGTCTGTATCCGACTGGATCATTTCTTCGTCTTCGTCTTCCAGATGGCTTGTTGAAACCATGTTTACTGAAAGCCCTTTGAAGATGTTGCCAATACTGACATCTGATTCCCACGATGACGTGTCTGAAGAGTGATCATGGCCTGATGGTTCCTCAGAATCAGAGGCTGACGGCACTGGGGTTGATACATAGCCCAACCCCCGGCGGGTCTGATGATAATAGTCAGGTGTTTTTCCTTTTGGTACAAAAGATCGAAGCAATGATCTCCTTCCTTTGCCGAAGTTTAACCCGGGCCTGTTGATTAGATCGTACCCCATACGCTTCATCATCTTGAGCGTTCTCGGTTCATAATGATTGAACTGGGGGGATTCATCCTCGCCTTCTGATTCTTCATGGGGCGTTGGTTCAGACATGATTCGTCCAAAGAGGATAGGTCTCTGGCCCTTTTGTCTGGCTGGAACCATAAATGAAGATCCTTGCGCGTCACCATCATCATGGTACGTCCCGAAGGATGATTTTATAGGTACATGCAATGATGTCAGAGCATTCATTGCCGACCATACATCCTCGCCCATGTCGGTACTAGTATCCGACGGTATTGACTCAGATTCATACACAGGAAAATACGCGAAATCTAAGTCTTCATTAATATACCAACCGCCTGCATCGTCGGTGGTATCAACATCGAGCTTATTAGTGCTCTTTACAAGTGGTTCTAACTCCCACAGGCACTCTTCTTCTTCGGGCTCGGTGTCAGCTTCATTACCAGAGTCTGGCTCCTCTGGTTGCGGGGTTCCATTATTCTCCTCATATAAGAGGGAATCCGTGAAATAGTTCTCGACCCCTTTGAACGGATGCCTTTCGGCGATCAACGTTCGAACCTGTCCGCTCTCGTCAATGTATTTCATGACTTGATGGAGAGTGGAGGGAACGATGGAGTTTTGGTGGATCCATGGTCGTCCCAGCAACAGGTTGTAGGAAGTGTCAGCGTCAATGACATAACACGTCACTTCCGATTTGAGGCTCCCGATCCGGCATTTGAGCTTGATCTTCCCCATCGGGCGGGAGCTGTTGGCATTAAACCCATAAATAGTCGTCTGGGTTGGGCTCAGACGATGGGCGGGAATGCCAAGAAATTGCATGACTCGGCGAGGTATGATGCTCAGTGCGGACCCTGGGTCTACCTGGATGCGGTTCACCTCGGATGACCCAATATACCCCGTGAAGTATAAGGGTCGGTCATGCTTTCCTTTAACCTGCATGTCGTCTGCTGTGAAGGAAATGCAGGGAACATTTGGAGAGGTGTGGAGGCAATCCTCTACATCTTTCTCTCTCGGTACGTGGGTCAGAAAGACCTCAGCGTTCGTCAGGGCTTCTTGTAGAGCCTCTCTGGTTGACTTAGATAGCCTCAGGAGCTCATACAAGGTAATGCGTCCGGGATGTTGGCTAACTGAGCCAGCACATCGAAGCGGTAAGGTGTCGAAGGTGTCGAAGATCCTTCCGCTGCACTTCTTGAAAGGACCCGAGAAAACCGAGTTTCTTTCTGTTTCTCCACGGGTGGTTTTGTGGAGGGCTGAGCTGGCTCTACAGCTGGTTGAGGAGGGACCATCGCCTTTTCGCCGTACTGCTTCAAGTACGCCTGCCCTGAACGGGTGCCTGCTGTCGGTTGGTTGGGCTCTGCCGCCAGGACCATTGTCTCCTCTTCTGAGTCGGTCAACGAAGGAACATCAGCGTCTGTTTCCCGGGAAGAAGCGCAGATCACGTGGCAAGATGATGTCTTTCCTTTGCCTTTGGACTTCCTGTTGGTCACAGTCGTCCATTGCTGCTCGTCGACGAGGTCAGGGTGGACCCACATGATTCCTCCTTCAGGTGTAGGGACCGGGACCAAGCCCTTCTCCTGCTGCTGATGAGGGTCTGTATTGACCACTCTCAATTCTCCTTTCGGGACAGATATCACTCCCACGGGCATCGGGGGTCGTGTCCCGAAGTGGAGTGCCGACGTCATGTTGGCCGCCCTCTGTTTCTGCTCCGGTCGGAGTTTTAATACCTCCGCGTCAATTAGGGCTTGAAGGACGTCCTTGAAGATGTAGCAGCTCTTGGTAGGGTGCCCGAGCATCCTATGGTACAGGCAGTAGTTGGGGTTGTCGGTCTTGCCGACTTCTTCTGGGCGCCTGATTTCAGGGAGCTTCAGTCGATTGCTCTTGTTGAGTAATTTGAAGAGCGAGTCGACATGTTCCTCCTTGAAGGAATATTGTTTGTTGGCGCGGGGTTGGCTGGAAGAGCCACCTGCTCTGCCTGTTTGAGGCTTGACGGGAGATTTGGTCTCCGTTGCCAAGTTATCCTTCCGTTTGGTTTGGAGGGATGTGTCTGGCGCACGCCTTGTCGACCTTTCTGGCCTGGGCCTGCCTTCTTCCGCTCTGACGCGGGCGACAATCTCTTCAGCCTGTTCACCTTGCTGGACTAACTGTTTCCAGGTGCGGCTTTCTGCTACTCCTATTTGAGCAAGGAGTGAAGTTTGGAGATTGTGGCGACATGTTTCCACCAGGGTGGCCTGGGTCATGCCGCTCGGACATCGGAGTGCCGTGTTCCGAAATCTTTCTACGAAAGACTTAACGGACTCTCCCTTTCGTTGCTTGGTAGCTAAAAGGGTAGGCATGGTAACCTCCGAATCATCCTCGAAGAAGCGTGTTAGGAACAGCTTCTCGAGGTCGCCCCAGTTCTTGATTGAACCTTCAGGGAGTTTCATAAACCATTCAAAGGCTAACCCTTTCAGGGTGCCAATGAATAGACGTGCCAGGATGGCATCGTTATCTACCACATTCCCAGTTTGGGATTTGAAGTAGTAGATATGCTGGTTGGGCGACCCCTTTCCGTCGAATGCTTGGAGAGTTGGAGCCTTGAATCTAGGAGGGTACGGGACTAAGTCCCACTCGGCCGGATACGGCCGGACCACTCCAGCTTCTTGGAGATCTTTACGACTGGCAAGGGCGTTGAGTCGTTGCTCCAGTAGGCTCATTCTTTGATCTTGAGCTTTCTCCGAGTCGGGTTGCTTCCTGCATGTGCTGAAGGTCTGGACACATTCGAAGGAGTGGATCGTCGTGTCCCATCGGAAGGATCAGAGGGTGGACTTCCTCCTCTTCCCCTTCTAGCTCTTGGCCTTCTGGGAGGAGATCTTGCCCTCTCGTCAAGCAGTTTCTCAAGCATTTGCTTGAGGTCGTCAATGGTTCTCTGCTGAGAGGAGAGTACTTCCATTTGGTGCTTCTGCATCCGGGCCAAGTACTTAGTTGTCTCCTCGGGAGCATTTGCTGTGTCCTCAGGAGCGTCTGCCATGTAGGCGGAAACCTCCTTTCCACCGGAAGAATTCGAAGCCCATGATTCTATCACAACTGAGTGAGAATCATCTTCCCTAATGCCGCGGGATAGGGCATTGTAGTCAATTGGGGTGATGGCTCCAGTCCGGGTACGGGTGTGTCGATACACCCCTTCTGGCTCAGAGTCTGACCCCTCTGAATTGACCATAGGTTGTTTTCCCCTGCTTCTGCTTGTCATATATGCAGTGAGCTCCGGGTACTCAACGTCAGGGAAGGTTCTCCTTCGGTGGGAGCGTCTTCTTTTAGCTGACGGGGGAATCAGGGTCAGCTGTCTAATCAAAGACGGCTGGTGAACGCCTGATTCGCAATGGCATTCAGAGAGCATCTGGATGAGCTGTTGACAGCAGCAAGAAGAAGTGGCCTGATTGGCACTTCTTTTCCTTGTCAAATAATCCCTCAAATCCGTGGGAGGGGGATTAAATAGACTGGCCTCACAGCGTCGAAGACGGGGGGCAGTCGTGTGTTGCGCTGTCTGGACGCAAGTCTCAGAAACGCGGAGATCACACTGTGGCGTTACGCGCGTCTGGCGTCTCTGTTGAGACGAGACGCGGTCCTCGCGTTGCAGTCTGCTGCGTTGGAGCAGAGAGACTTGGGACGTTACGCGCGTCTGGCGTCTCTGTTGAGACGAGACGCGGTCGTCGCACTGTTGTCCACTGCGTTGGGGCAGAGACACTTGGGGCGTCACGCGCGTCTGGCGTCTCTGTTGAGACAAGACGCGGTTCTCGCACTGTTGTCCGCTGCGTTGAAGCAGAGGGACTTGGAAGATAATGGGCTGCTGGGCCCCACGCCTGGGAACGCATGCGTCCTGCGTTTGATGAGACGCAGAAACTTCGCTTCGGCGTTTGGTAAGTTGGTCTCCAGCAGACTCAACTTGAGGAATCTCGCGTTTGGGTCGCCAAACGCGGATTTCTTGCACTGGTCGAGGTGCGGGCAAGGCATCATATTGAACGCCGCGTCCAACCCCAGTCAGAGAACCATCGGTTCCAACCGAGTGTTGACGCGCGCGTCGTCTTTGTCGACGCTCGGCATTTCGATTGCGTCGTGGAGGAGGAGAGAAGCCAACAACTTCCTGGTTTGAAGAACCAGGGCTGTTCACCACGCGGGTCTCTTGGGAGACGTTGACGCGGGGTTTCTGCGAGACGCGGGCGTTCTGCAAGACGCGGGCGTCACGCGAGACGCGGGCGTTGTGCGAGACGCGGTCGATCGCAGCAACAGTTGTGCCGTGGACCACGCGGGCCTTCAGAGAGGCGTTGGCGCGTGGGTTCTGCGCGTCGCGGTTGATCGCAGCAGAGGCGTTGGATGTTACGCGGGCCTTCGAGGAGGCGTTGACGCGTGAACTGGGCGCGGCACAGAGGGTGACAGCCGCGCCTGGTTGAGCCACAGATTGGGCTTCGGGAGGCTGCGTCGTTGAGACCCTGCGGCAGACGCGGGTCTTGGGGCTCTTGGAGCCAGAAGAGAGAAACTCTTCATACTTCGCCTGGTCGAACTCAACGACGAGTGATTCGACCATCTTCCCCTTACGGAGAACGTCATCCTGCACCACGATGTGCTCATCGGTCACGAATGCAGTCCCCAGCGGAGTCGCCATCTCTTGTTCGGTACGGAAAAGAGATTTTGCCGTAAAATTTCCTTGAATCAGTTGAAAGATTACAACAAAACAATATTCCGACTACAAGGGAGGGAGGATGCTTGGATCTTCCCTTTGTTTAAGGCTGGGTTCTTCGTGTGGCGATGGAGAGTGAATCTTGTTCTCCGTTGACCAGATGACCGTCCTGGACCGTCGGGGGTCTTCTCTTCGGCCGGTAGGGGAGTAACTCAGCTCCGGCTACCAAACTCTCAAAGAGGAGGTAGGCGAAGATAGGCTAGTACTCAGTAAGCCTGTTGAAGAATCTCTTCTCTCTCGGTCGTTGACGTCGGGCTTCTCTCTCTCGATGCCTTGATCTTCTGACCCTCTGGATTCAAAAATGCCGACCTTAATTGATCACTCGACCTTCTTCTCCCACTGAATCCAAATCTTCGACCCTTCCTTCATAGCCAACAGGGCTATTTATAGGGGTCTTAAGGGGTGATCGTGCCCCCCTAAAAATGCGCCTGAATGAGGGCCGTTACCCGCGATACGCGCGGTAACTGACTCCCCACGATCTGGGCGGTTGCAACTGAGACGCGGATTTCAGACTAAACGCGCCTTGATGCTGAGACGCGGGCTTCAGGCCGGACGCGCCTTGGATGCTGAGACGCGAGCTTCAGTCCCTTGCGTCTTGGATGCTGAGACGCGGGCTTCGGGCCGACGCGCTTTGAAGTTGAGACGCGGGCTTCAGGCCGACGCGTCTTGAAGTTGAGACGCGGGCTTCAGGCCGACGCGTCTTGAAGTTGAGACGCGGGCTTCAGGCCGACGCGTCTTGAAGTTGAGACGCGGGCTTCAGGCCGACGCGTCTTGAAGTTGAGACGCGGGCTTCAATCCTTTGCGTCTTTGAGACTGCTTCTTTGGTGGCTTGCCTGGTTAGTCATTTTTAGACAGCCTACAAAGACCATCCAATGGGAATCTGCTAGTGAGACCTCTAAGAATCCTAAGTCCATCTCTTCAAAAGGTGGTCTCCATTCTATCGAATCGTCCATCGCTAATGAGGCTAAGTTAGCTTACCTGGCTAGAAGACTGGAAGCTCTAGAAACGAAAGAACCAAGTCCAGTCAATCAAGTCAGCCCAAACCAATTTCCAACACCGGGCTGCACTTACTGTCAAGCCATGAATCATGTGTTCGAGGAGTGCCCAGTGTTTCAGGCTCAGCAATCCTACCATGAACCGATGAATGCGTCCTTTTCAAGGCCGAACAATAACCCTTACGCTCCAACGTACAATCCTGGCTGGAGAAATACCCTAATTTCTCATGGAGCCAGAATAACTCTGACCATTCACGATCAAATCATGCTAGTCACTTCCATCATGGTAATAATTCTTCCAATCATCAACCCAACTTCTCTAATTTCCATAATAATTCTCCCAACCATCAACCAAACTTTCTGAATTATCAACAGAACTTTCCTAATCAAGCTCCATAATCCTCCTTCCAGAATCCTCAATTAGAAAGGAGAATGACTGACTTTGAAAGAAACATGGAACGATATATGAAAAACCAAGACTCTCTCATGCAAACCATTCAGAGGTTAGAAGTTCAAATGAGTCAACTAGCCAACCCAGAGAATGAGAGACAAAAGGGTACCTTGCCTAGTCAGCCAGTCACCAATCCGAGTAATTCCCAACAAACTCATTTGTCTGAGGATCCTTCATTCAATCAATGTAATGTTGTTCATACATTGAGGTTAGGAAAGAGAGTTGATAACCAAGTGTCAACACCACCCAATCCCATTCAGCACAACCACAATCAAGCTTCCACCTCATCAAATCCAAGTTCTTCCAATTCTGACAAATCTGAAAAAGACAAGTCAGCCAGCCAAGTGCACCAGCCTATAGTACCATTTCCTAATAGGCTGAAAAATAACAAGCAAAATCCTCACATGGACAAGATAATTGAGATGTTTAACCAAGTGAAAATAAATGTGCCACTCCTTGATGCCATCTAACAAGTTCCTTCCTATGCTAAGTTTCTTAAGGACATGTGCACCAAAAAGAGAAAGACTAATGTTCCAAAGAAGGTCTTCTTAACCACTAATATTAGTGAGCTATTATCGGGTCCTATCCCTGTCAAGTACAAGGATCCAGGTAGTCCCACCATTTCCTGCACAATAGGACAAGCCGAGATTAGTCGTGCACTTCTTGACTTGGGGGCAAGTATCAACTTGCTTCCATTCTCTGTTTATCAACAACTCGGGTTGGGCGATCTTAGTCCAACTCGAGTCACCATCCAACTGGCTGACCATTCTGTTAAAGTTCCAAAAGGGGAGATTAATGATGTCCTGATCCGGGTAGGAGAGTTCATATACCCTGTCGATTTCATAGTTCTGGAGACACAACCTGTGTCCAACTCCAATCGTAGGGCTCAAACTCTTATCATCCTAGGTCGACCATTCCTTGCAACTGCTAATGCCATCATCAATTGTAGGAATGGGTCTATGAGGTTAACCTTTGGGGACATGACTAGAGAAGTCAATGTCTTCAATCTAGGAAATAACCCCGCGATATCGAGGACCAAACATTTGAAGTCAACCTTATTGAGAACTTGACAAGTGAACACGGGGAAGAATTGGAATCAGAAATGGAGAGTGAGTTCGGGTTAGAGTCTGACGACTTTAAACTTGATCAGGTGGTAGATTCTGCCATGAATTGGGCTTCAAACCCTATTTCACCAACAATGGAGCCAACAGATTTGACTAGTCCTTCTAGTGAGCCTTCCTCGTCCTTAGAATTGAAAGCCCTACCTGCGCATCTCAAGTACGCCTATCTAGGTTAACAAGAGACCTTTCTTATCATCATTGCCTCCCATTTAAATGACGGGGAAGAAGAAGATCTAAAAGCTATTCTAAGAAAACATAGGGAAGCCATTGGGTGGACTATGACTGATATCAAGGGATTAAGTCAAACCATCGTTCAACATTGCATTCATCTCAATGATGACGCCACACCCAAAAGAGACCCGCAGCGCAGGTTAAACCCTATAATGCTAGAGGCTGTTCATACTGAAATCATAAAACTCTTAGACAATGGGATAATTTATCCCATTTCTAATAGCCAATGGGTCAGTCCTGTCCACGCGGTCCCAAAGAAATCTGGTTTTACCGTAGTGGAAAATGAGAACAAAGAGTTGGTTCAAACTCGACTTCCCACGAAGATTCGAGTTTGCATTGACTATAGGAAACTAAATGCTGCAACTCGTAAGGACCATTTTCCACTTCCCTTCATTGATCAAATGCTTGAACGTTTGGCGGGTCACGAGTAATACTGTTTCTTGGACGGTTACTCGGGCTATAACCAGATCCCTATCGCTCCTGAGGACCAAGAAAAGACTGCGTTCACATGTCCATTTGGGACATTTGCTTATCGTCGAATGCCCTTCGGCTTGTGCAATGCCCCAGCAACATTTCAACGTTGCATGTTGAGTCTTTTCTCTGATATGGTAGAACGCTTCTTAGAAATCTTCATGGATGATTTCTCCATCTACGGAGATTCATTCACTCAATGTCTCCACCATCTAGAACTCGTCCTCCAACGTTGTCTGAGAAAAATTTGACACTTAACTGGGAAAAATGTCACTTCATGGTAAAACATGGAATTGTCTTGGGTCATGAAATATCTAAGAAAGGAATTGAAGTGGATAGAGCTAAAATTGAGGTTATTGCTAAGCTTCCCATGCCCAAATGCGTTAAGGACATTAGATCCTTCTTAGGACACGCTGGTTTTTACCGACGATTTATCAAGGATTTTAGCAAAATTGCTAGGCCCCTGACTAATCTGTTAGCTAAGGATGTGTCCTTTACTTTCGATGCTGAATGCATAAATTCTTGGGAGAAGCTTAAGAGAGAGCTTATTTCTGCACCAATCATATCTGCACTGGATTGGTCTAAGCCGTTTGAGATCATGTGCGATGCTTTCGATTTTGCCATAGGCGTTGTCCTAGGACAACGCATTGATAACAAGCAACATGTGATCTACTACTCTAGTAGGATCCTCAACGATGCTCAAATGAACTACACTACGACCGAGAAGGAATTCTTGGCAGTAGTGTTTGCCTTAGAGAAGTTTCGTCCCTACCTACTAGGGTCCAAAACCACCATTTTCACCGATCATTCAGCGCTTAGGTACCTCATGATGAAGAAGGATGCCAAGGCCCGACTCATTCGTTGGATCCTCCTTCTTCAAGAATTTAATCTTGAGATTTGAGATAAGAAAGGCGTAGAAAATGTCGTTGCTGACCACCTCTCACGGATACCTAATTCTCCATGCAACGAATTACCCATCAATGAGGATTTTCCTGATGAACATCTCTTAGCCATCTCTAGGGAACCTTGGTTTGCTGATATAGTGAATTACTTAGTCACAAACCAAACTCCGTCTCATTGGTCCAAAAATGATGTTTACCGGTTCTTATCCCAAGTCCGGTATTTCTTTTGGGAGGAACCGTATCTTTTCAAGTACTGTTCCGACCAAATTATTAGGAGATGCATTCCCGATGAGGAGGTTAAGAGTGTTCTGTCCTTTTGTCACGAACTTGCATGCGGTGGACACTTTGGTCCCCGCAAGACTGCTGAAAAGGTGCTCCAAAGTGGGTTTTATTGGCCCACTCTGTTCAAGGATGCTTATGAATTCTGCAAGACGTGCCCTAGATGCCAAATGGTAGGAAGGATTTCACATCAAAATATGATGCCCCTCAACTCAATTCTAGAAATAGAACTCTTTGATGTTTGGGGCATCGACTTTATGGGTCCATTTCCTAATTCATTTGGGAACCAATACATATTGGTTGTTGTGGATTACGTGTCCAAGTGGGTAGAAGCCATTCCTTGTAAAACTAATGATAACAAAGTTGTCATAAAGTTTTTGAAAGAGAACATTTTTTCCCGCTTCGGAACCCCTCGTGCTATCATCAGTGATAATGGCACTCACTTTTGAAATAGATCTTTTGAAGCCCTTATGCGAAAGTATGCCATAACTCACAAGTTGTCCACACCTTATCATCCTCAAACCAGTGGGCATGTTGAGATTTCAAATAGACAAGTCAAGCTTATATTGAAGAAAACTGTGAACCAAACCGGAAGGATTGGTCCATCAAACTTGTAGATGCTCTATGGGCCTACAGGACCGCCTTCAAAACGATTCTAGGAATGTCTCCCTATAGGTTAGTCTATGGCAAACCTTGTCACTTGCCCGTTGAGTTAGAGCACAGAGCCTTATGGGCAATCAAGAAATTGAATTTCGACCTGACTAAGGCCGGTGACCTTCAAAAATTACAAATTTTCGAATTGGAGGAGTTAGGAAATGAAGCCTATGAAAATGCTAGGATCACTAAAGAGAGAGTCAAGATTTTCCATGACAAGAACATTGTAAGAAAAACCTTTGTCCCCAGACAAAAAGTCTTCCTCTATAATTCTAGGCTTAATCTTTTTTCAGGAAAATTGAAATCGAGATGGACTGGGCCATTCGTTGTAAAAACCGTGTTTCCACACGGTGCAGTTGAGATCAGTGACCCCAAGAATGGAAATGACTTTAAGGTAAATGGTCAACGCCTTAAACCTTTCTTAGAATCGGTGCCGGTAAATGAAACGGCCATGGGTCTTTTTGACCCAGTGTATCGGTAACTTTCCTCCTTTCCATTTTATTTCATGCACTTATACATTTCTTTCATACATTGAGGACAATGCATGAGATAAGTGTGGGAGAGGGTTCCAACATGACTGATATAAAAAAAAAAAAGAAAAAGAAAAAATGGATATATAAAAAAAAAACTTTTTGAAAAGGGTAGACAATATTTTGATATATTTTTTGTAAGAATTTAAGTCAATTTTAAGGAATAGGAGAATCATAATTAGGATTTCTTACACTTGGTCGAAATAAGATAACTTGTTTAATTTTTAAGGTCAGGAAGAAAATTTGGGAAAGTAATTTAGTCTTGATATTTACCTTGATGACATATGCACACAAAATACACGTACACACTTAGGGTTTAAAAACAGAGACTCTTATGCCTTATAAAAAATATAAATAAGAAAAAAAGGTCTAATTATTGATTAGCTAGGTGCTTTGGCCTAAGCAAGCCTTAGTATTTATGCAAAAGATAATTAGATGAGTTTGAAAAAAAAATGTATATCCTCTGATTAAGCTGGGTATTTATGCCTCATGAAGCATAAGTATTCACGCCTAAAAGGGGTATACCGTATAAATAAAAACCTTGATTTCGTGGCCTTATCTGCTCGAGTGTTTAAGTCCTTAGGGGTGTTTTCTCACCTGGTGCCCTAAAACTGTCCGATTTGGGTGTCACCGACTGAATGCTCGTTACATAGGCAGATTAGAAGGCCTAATGAAATTGAGGAATAAATTTCAACAAAAATAAATAAATATAAGGCATAGGAGTTAATGTTGAAGAACCCTTAGTAAACTTCACAGTCACGATGGTGCATACGACTCAGGGTAAATTAATAGACTAGATGAGAAGTACAATTTGACTCCTTACTTTAATTGATGACATGTTTTTGAATAGAGACTATGTTTAGGAATGATAAATTTGATATTCCTATAACTTATAGATTACTTAAGCTGTCACAAATATACTTCAAATATTTTCTCCTTCTAAAAAAAAAAGAAGAAAAAAAAAACTTTTCGAAAATACTAACTTTTTTCTTTGGATTTTGTGGGTGTAATCCGCTGAAAACCCTCACGAGACAAAACTCGTCCTCTAGGGGTGACCTAGAGGTTTAACGGCTTGTTGCACATACTCAGTGCAATCGAGTGACCTACGAAAGTGGTCTAATAATTGATTCGAGTTAGTCTGATGTTTTGCTCGAGGGCGAGCAAAGGATAAGTGTGGGGGTGTGATTTGTCACATACATTGCATTTATATTGTCACTTTACCACACTTGTTAACTAATAAATTCTATTAATAAGTTGTCTTTTTCTTTGCTAAATGTAGGCCCAAGTGCTTAAAGGAAGAAAGGAGAAACAAGCCCAAAAGCCCACCAAATTCTGAATTAATTCAGAATAAATTCGAAATGAAGAAATCAGAGCTAAATCTTAGCATATCAAGAGGTTGAGAAAAATCCTCCCTGAATCGAGCGATTGAAGCCAGAAAATTAAAAGCTGTTTCGTCAACGGTTGAAGCAGAAACAAGAAAACCAGCAGGAGATGCGAGATACCCTTCAAACCAAGAGCCCCCCTGGGTGTGGCCACCTGGCCACACCAAGGCCACGGAAACGCGGCCCAAGCCGCGTTTTCGCGGCCAAGTAAGATCTGTTGGCAGAGCGTTGCTCCCCCAATCTTTCCGGGGTCTCCTCCTTTAGGTTTTTGGC
The DNA here is from genome assembly GCA_038442645.1 of Agave tequilana. Taxonomy (NCBI): domain Eukaryota; kingdom Viridiplantae; phylum Streptophyta; class Magnoliopsida; order Asparagales; family Asparagaceae; genus Agave; species Agave tequilana. The sequence goes on from JAVJIF010003714.1 coordinate 263,528, forward strand.
TATAAAAGGGGTTTCAGCAAAGAAAAAGGCAGCGAAGACTAGGATAAGTTTTGCATTTATTTTCTTAGGATTTAGGCTCTTTGTTAGCTAGAACGAAAGTTGTAATCTTGCTTTTTAATATGTAGTCCAGTATCAAAATTTGTGAGAGAGAGGACTGAGAGCTTGTACTTGAAGGTTGAAGTCACAGCAATACAAAAGTCGAGCCAAGTTTCCTTCTACTTGCAGTACGGTATGGTTTGCATAATGTTTATGTTTTCTTCATTGTTTTCTATGGATCACTAAACGTTTTTCTGGGCTAGCTATCATCACTCTCCCTTGTTCTTCTTCTCTTCTGTTTTTAAAAGAAAAAGCCCCGATGACTCATATGCATACCTCACTTAAAAGCCTTTCTTTTGAAAGTGTTCTTGAAGGCACATGAGGATGGGTATGGATAGTTGACTTCACAATTCTTTCATGAACATCTCTTGAATCGTTTTTAATTCATTCTTTCTTCTTCGCGCTTGATTTTTTAATACTCGATTCTAATGATTTCTTGAAGAAAAAGACTCAACTCTTTTAACATCTTATGTGCTTTACTTAAAACTTTCTAAAAAAATCAACTTTAAGTTTTGCAAATGATAACTTGAGGGACTTAACATTTTAAGAGAAGAATGAACAATTGAGTAGTGAGATAGTGAGCCCAGACCTTCTTCATTATTACATGCAACACAATAATTTTCAAGCTTTCTTAATCACCTTCTCGAAAACCTTTTCTAAAAGTTGCAATTTTTCTTTCATTCATCTCTTTCTTTCCATTCTCTTTTTCATAAAAAACGAACACAATTTCTTGTTTTAAAATGATTCACCTTAAAGCTTCCATCGCATCCCTCCTTATGGACACGACCCGTTAGCCACAAGCTACACGGTATATTCTTAACTCATTGATTGTTTCTTTATTTTTAGCAATCAATGAACTTATTGTGGCCGAAAGGGTCACTCAGCTAAATTTAATTTTGATCGTATAAATTCTTCAAATAATCATATTTGGGTTTGAAGTACTAACGTTATAGGACCCAAGAAAATATGGGTACCAAAATTAACAACTTCATTATTTGATGTAGGTACACACCAAGGCTCCAAGACTTAGGGAGCGGTGGTATCTTGATAGCGGTTGCTCAAAACACAGGACCTGGGACATCAATAATTTTGCAACCCTATCAAGGTATCAAGAAGGTGGCACCATCACCTTCGGAGATAACTCTAAGGGCAACATTATCGGTAGAGGTAAAATTAAAATCGGTTCATCTTTATTGATTGAAAATGTTGTTTTAGTTGATAGTCTTAAACATAATCTATTGAGTATTAGTCAACTATGTGATCGAGGTTTCAAAGTTATTTTTGATAATTCTTCTTGCAATATTTTAGATTGTAAAACTGATGCTTGCATTCTTCTGGATTTCGTGAAAATAATGTATATATTATTGATATGTTAAATCTAAATTGCAATGCTAAATGTTTAAATGCTTTCAATGAGGATTCTTGGTTATGGCATAGAAGATTAGGCCATGTATTTTTTGATCATCTATCTAGAATTAACTCTAAGGAATGTGATCGGTCGCTAATATTGCACATTCATTATCATATTCTCATACTTATTATAAAATAAACTCTGCTTTTTTCTAATTATTGTTTAATTTATTTGCAGGCCCATTCCTAAAGGAGAGGAAAAAGAAATGAGCCCAAAAGCCCATCAAATTCTGATTTAAATCAGAATTAATTCGAAGTCAGTAAATCAGGGCAGATCAGGTCAGTTCAGATCGGTTGAAAACTAGTTAGAACAAATCATTACTAATCAATCGGTTGAAGCCAAAGATCAAAGGTCATTTCGTCAAAATCCCGGACTTAAACTGCAGATCCAGCTGAAGATAAAAGCAAATCGCGAAGCCAGGGTGTACCACCAATAGGGTGTGGCCACCTGGCCACACCCTGGCCACGAAAACGCGGCCAAAGTCGCGTTTCCGTGACTTTTTAGGGAGATAGGGGAAGCGTTTGCTCCCCCTATCTTCATATACTCTCCTAGTTGGGTTTTGCCTATAAATAATGAGATTTTCAGAGCGTACAGGAGACGACCAAGTAGAGATAGATTTTAGGTCAGTTTTTCATTCTTTTTAGTGTAGGTTTTTATTTTCTTTTTATGTAATTTTTATTTCTTTGTAGGCATAGGTTAGATTGAAATTCATGTATTCATGTAAGTAAGAGAGAGAGGCTTATGTTGAGAATGACACCAATGTACCCTCCTCCTTTCTTCCATCGTTTCTACAAGCAATAAAAGGTAATTTTTTTTTATGTTCGTCTTTACTTTTGTTTTCTTCTTCTTCTTTCTACTTTTCCTCTTTTGGTTTTGATGAGTATCCAAGTGAATATAGAAGCATCAGTATAGCCATGTTTTGTGAGTGCCACCGATACTCATGATGATATTCTCCTCCTCAAGATTTCATATCATTTCATTCTTTTTCGTCTTGATGGTGTAATGCGAATGGGTATTGAGCTCGATCTTATGAATTATGCATTGATCGCCTCCGAAGCAAGGTGAAACACGCAAGGTTTTCAGGTAAGTCATCAACCAGAGGAGGTAAGTTTTTCTTTTAGGTTTTCTTTTCTTTTAATTTTAGTGTAAATTACCAACACCACAATCTTCCAAATTTCTTTCACTCTTTTTCAATTTTTTTGTACATATCACTTCTATTTTCTCCACCTTCTCTATCTATCACTTTCTTCCTAACTTGACTTTAACTCCATTTTTCTCTTTTCTTTTAAAGAGCTAAAAGAAGAATTTTAACCATTCTTTGTAACCTAAAAGAGAACTTACTAAAATGCTTCCATTGCTAGTCCCTCCTTATGGATGAAGACCCACATAGTCACTTGCTATCGCGGTAGTATTGAGCACCTTGCACTACTGTTTTAAAAGTTCTGAAATTCTGTAATTTTATGTGCAGGTAAAACCTCAATCAAATTTTGGCGTCGTTGCCGAGGAGGGACGGTAAGTTATTCTCTCTTTAAAGTTTACATTTTTGGTTAACCTTCTTCTTTGTTTTTGGTGTACAGATTTAACAACAAGGAATTTTTGCTGCAGTAGACATATAAGTGGCTCTGGACTCTGCTCAAGAAAGCAGAGCCCAGAAACCCTCAGATTTGCTACATTTCTGTGGCAATCTGAGTGAACTACTAACCTGTATTTTCTTTAGGTTGGCTGAATTGCATAGCTTAATATTTGTAGCATTTATTTCCTTATTTGACTCACTGTATATACATTTCTAACACAACAGTAAAAGTTGATTGTAAATGATAAAAATGATTTAGACTTTGCATTTAGGCACATGTCTATTTCATTACATTTTTTATTTACTGTTGAAGAGTGCTGGACCCAAGGTATGTGTGCATAACATTTAGTATAAGGTTTATTCTTGTATGAAATATTACTTGAGTGTTACTTTTTTCTATATACTTGTACACTGTACTAAATTTATTTAAGGTCTTGTCCTATAAACAAGATAAGGTGGGGAAGTCATTACCCTTCCTTAGCCCACAAACTATCTCCTCACTCACTAACCCAAGCCTAACTAAAATTGAGTAGACGTTGGCCCTAGGAACATCTCGGACTCAAATAGGAGACTGACCTAGGGGGAAGTTGATTTGAATTTAACTCTTGCCAAATCGGTGACTAAGGTTGGGGATTGAGGGGCGAAACCCTGAAGGCTGGTGGTTTGGCTTAATTAGGCCCGTCGCTTTTGCGCGGATACCTCCCACCAATCTTGCCCCTACCTGGCCGATTAACTTGTGGTCAGATTCAGCAGTATATCCCCCGTGGACAGTCTAACCAGTTAGGAGTCGTCTAGGTCTAAGGTTACCCTAGCTTAGGTTAAATTTTTTTCTTTTTATTTGTTTGCTTATTTGTTTATTTTTTTGTTTGTGTTTGATATTTTCTGTGTGATATGGCTTATAATAATAATTTTTTCAATTTTAATGGTAATCCATATTACACACCGACCTCTTTTTTGGATATTACTAACCCGACATATTATAACTTTAACCAACCTAGTGTGTCGGATTGGTCTTATCTGAATCAATATAACCCATGCCCTAAATCTTATGACCATAATTTCTAAAATAATTTCAACTCTTCACAGAGTCAATGGGGTTCACCTCCCCCGAGTCCAATTTTCAACCACCTTGTCCTCCTTATCCACCTTGTCCACAATATTTTCAAGATTCATACTCAGTTCCACCAGTTCAAAACAGAAAACCATCAATCTTGGAAATGAGTATGCGAGAGTCCAAGTAACAATCACAAAATCTGACGGACTTACAATTTCATCACAAATTCCAAAACAATACTTCATCTTTTCAAGTCCAATCGCAATAAAATAATGAACCAATCAACTATGAGAAGATGCTTGAAGCCATGACTCAGGCTCAAATCGCTCATAATCGTGATATAGATATAATGGTTCAAACTCTCCGTTCTCACTGCTTGACCATTTCTCATGTCGCTAACAATTCTGTTAGAGCTGAAGAATCATGTTGTTTTGAAAAAGAAGATTTCATTTCAGTACAACCTTTTGAACTTGCTCAAACTCTAAATTTTAAAAATGACATTGACAGTTTGGCAAGTTTTCCCTTTCCTGAAATTGAACTTGATAATGAATATGATCTTGAACCTCAACTCGGTGATTCAATTTTGCTTCCTGATTCAATAATGACTCCGGTGTCTTCACCTGATTTCAATCTTTTTCCCGAGTCAACATTGGATCCTGTGCCAATTCATCATGAAATTCAATCACCAATTTTTTATGATCATCATATTGAACTTGACCAATTTCATACTTTTGAAACTCCCATTGACAAATTGGCAAGTTCTCATTTTTATGAAATTGAACTCAATGAGAAATGTGACCTAGATTCTCAAATTTGTGATCCAGTTCAAATTTCGAATCAATATTGACTCCTGTTTTGTTACCCGACTTGAGTAATATTTTAGAGTCAGTTTTGATTTTCACACCTGTCATTCTTGAACTTGAATCACAAATATTAAGTCACATTCCATTGTGGGAAAATGAATGTGAACTTGAGTTTCAACTTCTTGATTTGGACCCACTTTCTGAACCATCTCGACTCCTGAACCATTACTTAACATAATTTACTTTCCTGAGTCGGTATTAGTTCCCATACTTCCTAAGTCCAAGTCAATCATCCCATCATTTCACAATCTATTTTGGGACAAGGCGGTTGATAAAATTGACTCTGAAATTCATTATGAAATTTGAAAATTAGATGGGGTTAAATTTTTAATAAAAATCGTTCATATATACATTATTTTAGTGGGTTATATGAGAGATTTATGGTGGGTTCCTCCGTACTCCACGAAAATTCGATTGGGCCGCATTTCGTGGACCAATCAGACCACCACCGGAACCACCACCTTAAGGTAATATTTTTCTTCCTCTTGTTCTTCATGCATCTATGCATTAATTCATACATTGAGGACAATGCATAAGATAGGTGTGGGGGAGAGTTCTAACATAACTTAGATTTTTCTTTTTAAAAAAAAGAAAAAAATTAACATTTTCTTTACTTTTAAAAACTTTTTGAAAATAGAAACAATATTTTGACATATTTTTTGTAAGAAATTAAGTCAATTTTAAGGAAGATAATTTATTTGATTTTTAGGGTTAGGAAGATAATTTGTCAAAGTAATTTAGTCTTGATCTTTATCTTGATGAAATATGCACACTTCATACACTTACACACTTAGGGTTCTAAAACAAAAATTCTTATGCCTTAAAAAAATTTTAAAAAAAGAGAAAATTATATCTATGAAAGATGAACAAATCTAATTATTGATTAGCTAGGTGCTTTGGCCTGAGCAAGCCTTCGTATTTATGCGAAAGATAATTAGATAAGTTTGAGAAAAAAATATATAAAAATTCTCTGATTAAACTGGGTATTTGTGCCTAATAAAGTATAAGTATTCATGCCTAAAAGTGGTTCATATAATAAAATCCTTAGTTTTGTGGCCTTATTTGCTCGAGTTCTTAAGTCCTTGGGGTGTTTTCTCACTCGGTGCCCTAAGACCGTTTGGTTTGGGAGTCACCGATTAAAGGCTTGTTACATGGGTAGATTAGAAAGCCTAATAGAAATAAGGAATAATTCCACCAAAAATAAAAAATATATATAAAAATAAAAATAAAATAAATAAGGCATAAGAGTTAGAGTTAAAGAATCCTTAGTCAAAATTTTCATGGTCACAAGGTGCATATGACTTAGGGTAAAGTAATAGACTAAATGAAAAGTACAATTTGACTCCTTACTTTGATTGATAACAAATTTTTGAATAGAGACTAAGTTTATGAATGAAAAATTCGATTTTCCTATAACTTATAGATTACTTAAAACTTACAATAATATTTCAAATATTTTTTCTTTCAAAATGTGTTTTCAAAATACTAACATTTTTCTCTTTCTTTACAGATTTTGTGGGTGTAATCCACTGAAAACCCTCACGAGAGAAAACTCGTCCTCTAGGAGAAACCTAGAGGTTTAATGGCTTGTTGCACAGGATCAGTGCAATCGCGTGACCTACGAAAGTGGTCTAATAATTTTTTGTTTAGTTGTTTTGCTCGAGGACGAGCAAAAGATAGGTATGGGGGTGTGAACGATCGCTAATATTTCACATTCATTATCATATTCTCATACTTATTATAAAATAAATTCTACTTTTTCCTAATTATTGTTTAATTTATTTGCAGGCCCATTCCTAAAGGTGAGGGAAGAGAAATAAGCCCAAAAGCCCATCAAATTCTTATTTATATCAGAATCATTCCAAGTCAGTAAATCACGATAGATCAGGTCGGTTCAGATCGGTTGAAAACTAGTTAGAATAAATCCCTAAAAATCAATCAGTTGAAGCTAAAGATCAAAGGCCATTTCGTCAAAATTCCAGACCTAAACTGCAAATCTAGCTGAAGATAAAAGCAAATCGTGAAGTCAGGGAGTACCAGCAATTGGGTGTGGCCACCTGGCGACACCCTGGCCGCGAAAATGCGACCAAAGCCACATTTTCGCGGCTTTGTTAGGGAGTTAGGGGAGCGTTTGCTCCCCCTATCTTTATACACTCTCCTATGTTGGGTTTTGCCTATAAATACTGAGATTTTCAGAGCGTACAGGAGACGACCAAGCAGAAATAGATTTTAGGCCAGTTTTTCATTCTTTTTAGTGTATGTTTTTATTTTCTTTTTTTGTAATTTTTATTTCTTTGCAGGTATAGGTTAGATTGAGATTCATGTAAGTAAGAAAGAGAGAGGCTTATGTTGAGAGTGACACCAATGTACCCTCCTCCTTTCTTCTATCATTTCTGCAAGCAATAAAAGGTAATTTTTTTATGTTCGTCTTTACTTTTATTTTCTTCTTCTTCTTTCTACTTTTCCTCTTTTGATTTTGATGAGTATCCAAGTGAATATAGAAGCATCAGTATAGCCATGTTTGTGTGAGTGCCACCGATAATTCATGATGATGTTCTCCTCCTCAAGATTTCGTATCATTTCATTCTTGTTCGTCTTGATGTTGTAATGCGAATGGGTATTGAGCTCGATCTTATAAATTACGCGTTGATCGACTCTGAAGCAGGGTGAAACATGCAAGGTTTCCAGGTAAGTCATCAACCAGAGGAGGTAAGTTTTTCTTTTAAGTTTTATTTTTTTTTAATTTTAGTGTAAATTTCCAACACCACAATCTTCCAAATTTCTTTCACTCTTTTTCAATTTCTTTGTACATATCACTTCTATTTTCTCCACCTTCTCTATCTATCACTTTCTTCCTAACTTGACTTTAACTTCATTTTTCTCTTTTCTTTTAAAGAACTAAAAGAAGAACTTTAACCATTCTTTGTAAGCTAAAAGAAAACTTACTAAAAAGCTTCCATCGCTAGTCCCTCCTTGTGGATCACGACCCACATAGCCACTTGCTATCGCGGTAGTATTGAGCACCTTGCACTACTATTTTAAAAATTCTGAAATTCTGTATTTTTATGTGCAGGTAAAACCTCAATCAGAATCAGTGAAGGATATTCCTTACTTGAAGTTTGAAAAGGACTGCATTTGTGATGCATGCCAACTTGAAAAACAAACCAAGTCCTCTTTCAAACCAATTAAGGATATCATGACATCTAGGGCATTTGAGTTAATCCACATGGTTTTATTTGGTCCTACAAATCATTTTGTTTTTTTTTTTGTTGACGATTTTTCTCATTTTACATGAGTTTTCTTTTGGAACATAAAGATCAAGCTTTTTCGCATTTTAATATTTTTTGAAAAAAGGTTAAAAAAGAAAAAGGTTTTCGATTTTACGCATAAGAAGTGATAGAGGTGGTGAATTTATTAACCATTCTTTTATCACTTATTGTGAAGAAAATAGAATTAGGCATGATTGTCTTGTCCTAGAACTCCACAACAAAATGGAATCGTTGAAAGGAAGAAACGTACTCTTCAAGAAATGGCTAGGATAATGATTAGTGAATATGGACTCCCTTAATATTTAGGGGCCGAGGCCGTAAACACTTTCTGTTACATATCAAATAGAATTTATTTTCGTAAAAATACTTTCAAAACTTCTTTTGAAATTTACTATTTAAGAAAGCCTAATGTTTCTTACTTTAGAGTTTTTGGATGCAAATATTTTGTTTTAAACACCAAAGATAACTTATATAAATTTGATGCTAAAGCTTTTGAAGCTATTTTTGTTGGTTATTCTAACACTAGCAAGGCTTATAGAATCTTCGATAAATCTACTTTGACAATTGAAGAATCTACGCATATTAAGTTTGAATAATCTAATGCTTTTGTTAAGAATGTTGTAAAGATTAATTCTCTAGGTGAAGACATGAAGAAAGTAACCTTGAAGGACTCACATATCCTAGAAGATAAGCCAAAGCTTGATGAACAAGGTGAAGCTCAAGAGGTTGAAATGGCACCAACACTACCACTTCCAAAAGATTGGAGATTCGCTACAAGTCATTCAAAGGAACTCATCATAGGTAATGTATCAAAGGGGGAAACTACTGGCTCCAAACTCCATGATTTTTGCCATATTGCTTTTATTTCTCATATTGAACCAAAGAACATCCTCGAAGCCGAGGGCGACTCATATTGGTTGCTTGCCATACAAGAAGAGCTCAATCAATTTGAGTGCAATCAAGTTTGACATCTTATCCCTAGACCCCATGATAGACCAACAATTGGTATTAAATGAATTTTTAGGAACAAGTTGGATGAGTCGGGTAATGTTGTTAGGAATAAAGCTCGGTTAGTGGCCCAAGGTTACACCCAAATCGAAGGTATTGATTTTGAGAAAACCTTTGCACCCGTAGCACGGCTTGAAGCCATACGGATTACACTTGTTTTTGCATCCTATAAAGATTTTAAACTTTTTCAAATGGATATCAAAAGCACATTTTTAAATGGTTTTATTGAAGAGGAAGTGTATGTTGAATAACCCCGGTTTATTGATCCTACATATCCGGATTTTGTTTTCAAATTAGACAAAACTTTATATGGTTTAAAGCAAGCTCCTAGAGTTTGGTATGAAAGACTTTCAACATTTATTATTCCAAATGATTTTTTAAAAGGAAAAATAGATACCACTTTGTTTACAAAACACGTAGATAATGATATACTTACTATTCATTTTTATGTTGTTGATATTATATTTGGATCTAGTAATGAAAAGTTTTGCAAAGATTTTAAATTATGCTTGAAGAATGAATTTGAGATGTCTATGATGGGCGAGCTAAACTACTTCCTGTTATTCCAGAGGCTCATCACTCTAGTTTTGATGATGATTAACTCATGTAGTTATAGTTTACTAATAATCTTGTGTTTAAATAGTTTCAGTGATTGACCAAGATATTAGTAGGTGTTTAGCTTCAACAAAAGAGTTTTGGAGCTTTCACATGTTGATTCGAGAGCTCGAGCGTCAAGATCGCATCTAGTACTCGGCTGGAGTCAAGCTCGTTGGATCACGTTTGGATCAAGTCGGTTTGGAGACAAGAAGACTTCGGTTTGTGTTTAGTTTAAATTGTTTAGATCTTGTGTAAAGATTAGATAGTGTTGATATACTCAAAGTTCACATACACACACAAGTTTAAAGCTTATTAGTTTCGGTTTAACCGGTTTTTAGATTTTGATTGCTAAAGTGAAAGAACAATCAAAAAGTTAAGAATTTACCGTGTAGCTTGTGGCTAACGGGTCGTGTCCATGAGGAGGAATGAGATAAAAGCTTTTCGGTGATTCGTTTAATAACAAAGAATTGTGTTCGTTTTTTAATTGAAAAGAGAATGGAAAGAAGGAGATGATTAAAAGAGAAATTGCAACTTTAGAGAAGCCTTTGGAGAAGCTGATTTAAAAAGCTCAAAATTGTTTTGTTGATTATATTAAGGAAGAAAATCTGGGCTCACTATCTCACTACTCAACAGTTTATTCTTCTATTGAAATCCTAAGTGCCTCAAATTGATCATAGGCAAAACTTAAAGTTGACTTTAGAAAGTTTGAAATAAAGCACATAAGATGGTTGGAAGAGTTCACTCTTTTCTTTGAAAAATCGTTTCGAATCGAATGTTAAATCATCAAGCACGAAGAAGCAAGTATGAAGTAAAAACAGTTCAAGAAACGTTCATAAAAGAAGTAAGAGTTTAAAAATCCAAACCCATTCTCATGTGCCTTCAAGAACACTTTCAAGAAGAAAGGCTTTAAGTAAGGCATGCAAATGATTCATTGGGTCTTTTTCATTAAAACCAGAAGATAAGAAGAACTGGAGAGAGGTACAATAGTGAGCCCAGAAAATCAATTTAGCTACTCATGGAAAACAAAGAAGAAGGCAAGTAAATAACGCAAGACATACTGTAATACGAGTGGAAGAAAATGTGGCTCGATTCTTGTATTGTTGTCACTTCAATCTTCAAGTACAAGCACTCAATTCCTCTCTTTCACAAGTATTTGTACTGGACTACAAATTGAAAAACAAAAATACAACTTTTGTACTATCTAACAAAGAGCCTAAATCCTTAAAAAATAAACAAAAATTCTAATCCTAGTCTTCGCTCCTTTTTGCTCTGTTAAAACTGGTATTTATAGGGAAAAACCAAACGGGGGAGATCCCGGGAAAATTGGGGGAGCAAACGCTCCCCAACTGACTTCAAAAACCCGCAAAAACACGTCTAGGGCCGCGTTTCCGCGGCCCTGGTGTGGCCATGTGGCCACACCCAATTGGTGGGTCTCTCTGGTTTGGTGATTGGCCCGTATCTTCTACTGGTTTTCTCATTGCAGCTTCAGGATTTGACGAAACAGCCTTTGATTGTTGGCTTCAACCACTTGATTCAGGGAGGATTCTTTTCAATCGGTTTTCAACCTCTCTAATATGCCAAGATTTGCCCTGATTCCTTCATTTCGAATTTATTCTGAATTAAATCAGAATTTGGTGGGCTTTTGGGCTTGTTTCTCATTCCTTTCTTCTAGCAATTGGGCCTACATTAAACAAAGAAGAAGAAGACTTGTTAATAGGATTTATTAGCTAAAAAGTATGGTAAGGTGACAATATATATGCAATATATGTGACTAATCACACCCCCACACTTATCTTTTGCTCGCCCTTGAGCAAAACATCAGACTAATTCTAATTATTAGACCACTTTCGCAGGTCACTCGATTGCACTGAGCATGTGCAACAAGCCGTGAAACCTCTAGGTTACCCTAGAGGATGAGTTTTGTATCGTGAGGGTTTTCAGTGGATTGCACCCACAAAATCCATAAAGAAAGAGAAAAAAGTTAGTGTTGTTTTTTTCTTTGGAAAAGCATTTTGAAAAGAGAAAATATTTGAAGTATATTTGTGAGAGTTTAAGTAATCTATAAGTTATAGGAATATCAAATTTTTCATTCCTAAACTTAGTCTCTATTCAACATGTCATCAATCAAAGTAAGGAGTCAAATTGTTTTTCTCATCTAGTCTATTAATTTACCCTGAGTCGTATGCACCATCGTGACTGTTAAGTTGACTAAGGGTTCTTTAACACTAACTCCTATGCCTTATTTATATTTATTTTTAGTGGTATTTATTCCTCAATTCCATTAGGCTTTCTAATCTTCCCATGTAACGAGCCATTAGTCGGTGACACCCAAACCGGAGAGTTTTAGGGCACCAGGTGAGAAAACACCCCTAAGGACTTAAACATTCGAGCAGACAAGGCCACGAAACTAAGGTTTTTATTTATAAAATGTACCCCTTTTAGGCGTGAATACTTATGCTTCATGATGCACAAATACCCAGCTTTATCAGAGGATATATATATATATATATATATATATATATATATATATATATATATATATATATATATATATATATTTAAAACTTATCTAATTATCTTTTGCATAAATGCCAAGGCTTGCTTAGGCCAAAGCACCTAGCTAATCAATAATTAGATTTGTTTTTTTTCATACATATATTTTTTTAATAAGGCATAAGAGTCTTTGTTTTCAAACCCTAACTGTGTAAGAGTATAAAGTGTGCATATTTCATCAAGGTAAATAACAAGACTAAATTACTTTCACAAATTTTCTTCCTAACCCTAAACATCAAACAAGTTATCTGACTTTGACCAAGTATAAGAAATCCTAATTATGATTTTTCTATTCCTTAAAATTGACTTAATTTCTTACAAAAAATATATCAAAATATTGTTCTAACCTTTCAAAAAGTTTATTATATATATATATATATATATATATATTTTTTTTTTTTCCTTTTTTTTTTTATATATATATTTGTCATGTTAGAACCCTCTCCCACATTTATCTCAGGCATTGTCCCCAAGGTATGAAAGAAATGTATAAATGCATGAAATAAAATGGAAAAGAGGAAAGTTACCGATACACTGGGTCAAAAAGACCCATAGCCGTTTCATTTACCGGCACCGATTCCAAGAAAGGTTTAAGGCGTTGACCATTTACCTTAAAGTCATTTCTATTTTTGGTATCACTGATCTCAACTGCACCGTGTGGAAACATGATTTTTACAACGAATAGCCCAGTCCATCTTGATTTTAATTTTCCTGAAAAAAGGTGAAGCCTAGAATTATAGAGTAAGACTTTTTGTCCAGGGATAAAGGTTTTTCTTATGATGTGTTTATCATGAAAAATCTTAACTCTATCTTTAGTGATCCTAGCATTATCATAGGCCTCATTTCTCAATTCCTCTTATTCGGAAATTTGTAATTTCCGAAGGTCACCGGCCTTAGTCAAGTCGAAATTCAACTGCTTGATTGCCCATAAGACTCGGTGCTCTAACTCAACGAGCAAGTGACAAGGTTTGCCCTAGACTAACCTATAAGGAGACATTCCTAGAATCGTCTTGAAGCGGTTCTGTAGGCCCATAGAGCATCTACAAGTTTGATGGACCAATCTTTCCGGTTTTGGTTCACAGTTTTCTCCAAGATAAGCTTGACTTGTCTATTGGAAACCTCAACTGCCCACTGGTTTGAGGATGATATGGTGTGGACAACTTGTGAGTTATGACATACTTTCGCATAAGAGCTTCAAAAGATCTATTGTAAAAGTGAGTGCCATTATCACTGATGATAGCACGAGGGGTTCCGAAGCGTGAAAAAATATTCTCTTTCAAAAACTTTATGACAACTTTGTTATCATTAGTTTTACAAGGAATGGCTTCTACCCACTAGGACATATAATCCACAGCAACCAATATGTATTGGTTTCCAAATGAATTAGGAAATGGACCCATAAAGTCGATGCCCCAAACATCAAAGAGTTCTTTTTCTACAATTGGGTTGAGGGGCATCATATTTCGTTTTGAGATCCTTCCTACCATTTGGCATCTAGGGCACGTCTTGCAAAATTCATAAGCATCCTTGAATAAAGTGGGCCAATAAAACCCGCTTTGTAGCACTATTTCAACAGTCTTGCGGGGACCAAAGTGTCCACCGCATGTAAGTTCGTGACAAAAAGATAGAACACTCTTAACCTCCTCATCGGGAATGCATCTCCTAATAATTTGGTCAGAACAGTATTTGAAAAGATACGGTTGCTCCCAAACGAAATACCGGACTTAGGATAAGAACCGGTATATATCGTTTTTGGACCAATGAGATGGAGTTTGGTTTGTGACTAAGTAATTCACTATATCAGCAAACCAAGGTTCCCTAGAGATAGCTAAGAGATTTTCATCAAGAAAATCCTCATTTATGGGTAATTCGTTGCATGGAGATTAGGGATCCGTGAGAGATGGTCAGCAACGACATTTTCTACGCCTTTTTTATCTCAAATCTCAAGATCGAATTCTTGAAGAAGGAGGATCCAACGAATAAGTCGGGCCTTGGTATCCTTCTTCATCATGAGGTACCTAAGCGCAGAATGATTGGTGAAAATGATGGTTTTGGACCCTAGTAGGTAGGGACGAAATTTCTCTAAGGCAAACACTACTGCCAAGAATTTCTTCTCAGTCGTAGTGTAGTTCAATTGAGCATCGTTGAGAGTCCTACTAGAGTAGTAAATCACATGCTGTTTGTTATTAGTGTGTTGTCCTAGGACAGCGCCTATGGCAAAATCGGAAGCATCGCACATGATTTCGAACGGCTTAGACCAATCCGGTGCAGATATGATTGGTGCAAAATAAGCTCTCTCTTAAGCTTCTCCCAAGAATTTATGCATTCAGCATCGAAAGTGAAGGACACATCCTTAGCTAACAGATTAGTCAAGGGCCTAGCAATTTTGCGAAAATCCTTGATAAATCTTCGGTAAAAACCAGCGTGCCCTAAGAAGGACCTGATGTCCTTAACGCATGTGGGCATGGGAAGCTTAGCAATAACCTCAATTTTGGCTCTATCCACTTCAATTCCTTTCTTGGAGATTTCATGACCCAAGACAATTCTATGTTTTACCATGAAGTGACATTTCTCCCAATTCAATGTCAAATTTTTCTCAGCACAACGTTGGAGGACAAGTTCTAAATGATGGAGACATTGAGTGAATGAATCTCCGTAGATGGAGAAATCATCCATAAAGATCTCTAGGAATCATTATACCATATCAGAGAAAAGACTCAACATGCAACGTTGAAATGTTGCTGGGGCATTGCATAAGCCGAAAGGCATTCGACGATAAGCAAATGTCCCAAATGGACATGTGAATGTAGTCTTTTCTTGATCCTCAGGAGCAATAGGGATCTGATTATACCCCGAGTAACCATCCAAGAAACAGTAATACTCGTGACCCGCCAAACGTTCGAGCATTTGATCAATAAAGGGAAGTGGAAAATGGTCCTTACGAGTTGCAGCATTAAGCTTCCTATAGTCGATGCAAACTCGGATCTTCATGGGAAGTCGAGTTTGAACCAACTCTTTGTTCTCGTTTTTCACTACGGTGAAACCGGATTTCTTTGGAACCGCGTGGACAGGACTGACCCATTGGCTATCAGAAATGGGATAAATTATCCCATTGTCTAAGAGTTTGACAATTTCAGCATGAACAGCTTCTTACATTATAGGGTTTAACCTACGCTGCGGGTCTCTTTTAGGTGTGGCATCTTCATTGAGATGAATGCGATGTTGAACGACGGTCGGACTTAATCCCTTTATATCGGTCATAGTCCAACCAATGGCTTCCCTATGTTTTCTTAGAATAGCTTTAAGATCTTCTTCTTCCCGTCATTTAAATGGGAGGCAATGATGACAGGAAAGGTCTCTTGTTCGCCTAGATAGACGTACTTGAGATGCGCAGGTAAGGCTTTCAATTCTAAGGAAGAGGAAGGCTCACTGGAAGGACTAGTTAAATTTGTTGGCTCCATTATTGATGAAATAGGGTTCGAGGCCCAATTCACATCAGAATCTACAACCTGATCAAGATTAAAGTCGTCAGACTCTAACCCGAAGTCACACTCAGTTTCTAATTCCAATTCTTCCCTATGTTCATTTGTTAAGTTCTCAATTAGGTTGACTTCAAATGTTTGGTCCTCAATATCGCGGGGTTGTTTTCCTAGATTGAAGACATTAACTTCTATAGTCATGTCCCCAAAGGTTAACCTCATTGACCCATTCCTACAATTGATGATGGCATTGGCAGTAGCAAGGAATGGTCGCCCTAGGATAACAGGAGTTTGAGCCCTATGATTGGAGTTGGACACAGGTTGTGTCTCCAAAACTATGAAATCGACAGGGTAAATGAACTCCCCTACCCGGATCAGGACATCATGAATCTCCCTGATTGGTAGTGAAAAGTGCAGTTTTATCATTACATTTACCAACACATTTTCATATTTATTCCTATAATTCTGCACATTTACTAATATTTTATTATTTATTGTGTGCAGGCCTTGAGAAATAAAAATAAAGGAATAAAGCCTCAAAAGAAGCCCAAAAGCCCATATTTAAAGCCCAATGTAAAAGTTGCAATTATCAAATGTCAAAATTGCAATTACTAAGGGCAAAAGTTGCAAATACCAAAAGAAGAGGGAAGGATAGACTTCTATTCAACCCTAAATACTTGCAGGATGAGGATAAAAGCCAAAGAAGGATAACAAATTCGTTAGTAAAAGATTTGGATTTAGGGTAACTTGCTTCCCAAGTTATCCCGAAATCCACAAATAAAGAGTCAGGATGCAGCTTCCAGAAGGAAACGCCCAGATGGACGGACCAGGGGAGGCCACGCGCCAAAGTGTGTGGCCAGCCGCCACAACTTGGTCGCGCAATCTGGATGAGACCAAGTACCAGTTTTCATGGAGGAGTCGTTCTGGAACTCTACTTCCTTCTGCACCTATAAATACCCCTGCAGAGCAACCGAGAAGGGCGTCCAGCGAGTACAGGGCCAAAAGTTAGGGTTTTTAGGCTTTCTTCTAGTTTGTAGTTAGGTTTCTATTTTTCTTTTGTAATTTCTATTTTTTTAAGAGAGAGAGAGAGGCCTATGTTGAGCGTGACACCGATGTACCCTCCTCTTTTCTGCCATTGATTAAAGCAATAAAGGTAATATTTTTCTTATGTTCATTGTTTTACTTTTCTTTTCGTTTTCTTTTCCTTTTCTATTTTATCTCTGTGGTTGTTGATGAGCATGCAAGTGATTTCCGAAGCGAAAGTATAACGAGTCTTAGCGAGTGCCAACGATACTTCATGGAGATGTTCTCCTCCTAAAGGTCCGTATCACTTCATTCTTGCCCAGCTTGATGATATAATGCGAATAGAGGACTGAGCTCGATCCTATGGTTTATGCGTTGAACGCCTCCTAAGCAAGGTAGAACATGTAAGGTTTTCACGTATTTTCTCAACCAAATTAAGGTAAGTGTTCCTTTCTTTTCTTTTCTTTTCTTTTATTTTTGTAGATTAAATCACCATCTACCAACTCTTTCTTTCCCGACTAATTGTAAATACCGCTTTCTTTCTAAACTAACTTTAACTAATATTTTCTTATTTTCCTTTTAATAACTAAAAGAAGAATTTTTAGAGAACTTACTTAAACGCTTCCATCGCTAGTCCCTCCCTGAGGATCACGACCCGCATAGCTATTGCTACCGCGGATTAGAATTGAGCACCCTGCATTATTGATTTAAATTCTGATATTCTATATTTTGTGTGCAGGGAAAATCTCAATCAAAATTTTGACGCCGTTGCCGGGGAGGGACGGTAAGTATTCTCTAAAAAAATAATAAAAAAATAACTAATTCTTTTATTCTTTCTGTTTGTAGGTTCGAAGAACAGAAAACATAACAGCAGTAAGGACATATAGCAACTCTGTGCCTCTGCCCTCGAAGGCAGAGCAACAGGGCCTACTACAGAGCCGCGGTTCCGCGGCAAAAGCCACGTTTTCGCGGCCTGAGTAGTTCACTACTCACCCTGTTTTCTGCAGGTTGCTGCTACGTGTAAATCTGATTTACTGCTTTGTTAAAAGTTTCTCTGTGATAAACCTGCACACTGTTAATTAATTAACAGTAACCAATTTGTTGAAAAATTTAAAAAAATTAGACTCTTGCATCTTAGGCACGTGTCTATTTAATTTTTTTCTGTTGAAGAGTGCTGGAGACAAGGTACGTTCGCATTGCATATAGACTAGGAAGCACCCTTGGCTGATTTTCTACTTTGAGTGAATATTTGTCTACTGCTTTACACGTACACAAAAAAAAATTAAGGGCATAACCCATAAATAACATAAGGTGGGGATTTCATCACCCTTCCTTGGCCCACAAATCATCTCCGTTGCACTCACAACCCTAACCCTAAATAAAAATTGACTAGACGTTGGCCCTAGGGACATCTCGGACTCAATTAGGAGACTATCCTAAGGGGGAACGGTGTTGGAAATTGACTCCTGCCAAATCAGTGTCTAGGAAGGGGATTGAGGGCCGAAAGCCCGAAGATTGGTGGTTATTTAATTAAGGAACGTCTTTGACGGAAAATCTCCCACCAATCTTGCCCTGACCTGGCTGATTAACTTGTGGTCGAAGTCTGCACCCTACCTCCCGTGGACAGTCTAACCAGTTAGGAGTCGTCTAGGTCATAGGTCTACCCTAACTTAGGTTAGAATTTTTTTCTTTTTTGTTTGCTTATTTGTTTGTTTTCTTTTTCTTTGTTTGTGTTTGTGTGATATGGCATATAACAACAATTTTTTCAATTTTAATCCATATTACACACCAACCTCTTTTTCGGATATTACCAACCCGGCATATCATAATTTTGACCAATCTAGTGTGCCGGAATGGTCTTATCCGAATAAATATAACCCATGCCCCCCATCTTATGACCATAATTTTCATACCACTTTCGACTCTTCACAAAGTTCATGGGGTTTCGCTTCCCCCGAGTCCAATTTTCAACCAACTTGTCTTCCATATCCACCTTGTCCACAATATTCCCAAGATTCATACTCAGATCCACCCATTCAGAATAGAAACTATCTATCCGGGAAATGATGAGTATGCAGGAGTCCAAGCAATAATCACCATCAATCTTAGACATGATGATGCGTGAGTCCACCGACTCACAACTTCATCACGATTACACTTCCTCTTTTCAAGTCCAATCACAAAATGATGCACCAATTGACTATGAAAAGATGCTTAAAATCATGACTCAGGCTAGATTAGCTCGTGATCATGAAATAGATATGATGGTTCAATCTTTACGTTCTCACCGTCCGGCAAATTCTGCTTTCGCTGACCACTCTCTTAGAGCCGAAGAGTCACGTTGCTTTGGACAACAAGATTCTAATTCAGTACCATCATTTGAGCTTGTCGAAACTCCAATTGATAGTTTGGCAAGTTATTCCTTTCCTGAAATAGAACTTGAGCATGAATATGATCTTGATCTCCCACTTAGTGATTCAATTTTACTTCGTGATTCAATAATGACTCCGGTGTCTCCACCTGATTTTACTTTTCCCAAGTCAACATTGGATCCTGTACCAATTCATCATGAAATTGAATCACCCATTTTTGATGATCATATTGAACTTGACCAATTTTGCAATTTTGAAAGTCCCATGGATAAATTGGCAAGTTCTCATTTTTATGATATTGAGCTCAATGAGATATGTGACCTAGATTCTCAAATCTGTGATCAAGTTCAAATTCCCGAATCATTATTGACTCCTGTTTTGTTACCCGACTTAGGTAATCTTTTAGAGTCAGTTTTGAGTCCCACACCTATCATTCCTGAACTTGAATCACCAACATTGAGTCACATTCCATTTTGGGAAACTGATTGTGGACTTGAGTTTCAGCTTATTGATTTGGACCCACTTCCTAAACCTAGCCCGACTCCTGAACCCTTACTTGATTTAAGTTTCTTTCCTGAGTCGGTATTCGTTCCCATACTTACGACGTCCAAGTCAATCATTCCATCTTTTCACACTCCATTTTGGGACAAGGCGGTTGACACAATTGACTCTGAATATAATTATGAATTATGAAAATTTGATGGGGTGAAATTGCTAAAAAATGATCATACATACATTTTAGTGGGTTATACAAGGGAAATTTCTGGTAGGTTCCTCCAAATACTACTTTATCTTGATTGGGTAGCAACGCTTGGCCCAATTAGACCACCACCGGAACCACCACCTTAAGGTAACTTCTGCCTTCCCTTCTTCTTTTTCATGCATATATGCATTCATTCATACATTGAGGACAATGCATGAGATAAGTGTGGGGGTAGGCCTTACTAACATACTAACATAGTTAGAAACTAACCAAAATTTGCTAATAATAAAAAAAAATTATAAAAAGGACAATATTTTGACTTATCTTTTGAAAGAAATCTAAGTTAGTCTTAAGAATTAGGAAAATCATGATTAGGATTTCTAAAAACTTGGTCAAAATAAATAAATTGTTGAATTTTTAGGTATAGGAGAAAAAAATTGAATAAGTAATTAGTCTTGATTTTTACCTTAATGAAATGTGCATACCTAATGCATATCTAGGATTCTAAGACAAAGACTCTTGTGCCTCATATATATATAAAAAAAAATCACTAATTAAGCTGGATACATGTGCCTCAAGAAGCATAAGTATTCACGCCTAAAGGTGAGTTTATAAATAAGCGTCCTTAGTTTTGTGGCCTAGTTCACTCGAATTTGAGTCCGTGGGGTGTTTTCTCACCTGGTGCCCTAAAGCCGACCGGTTTGGGAGCCACCGTCTTTAAGTTCGCTACATGGGTGGATTAGAAAGCCTAAACTAAGAAAAATTATTTTTATATGTACTAACACATCTAATAGTCAATTAGTTAGGTATGAGGGCCTCAAGAAGCCTTCATGCTTACACGAAAGAAAATTAGATGAGTTATACATATTAAAAATAAATAAATAAATAAATAAATAATAAAAAGGCATGAGAGTCCAAGTTAAGGAATTCCTAGTAAAAATTCATAAAGATGCATATGATTTTTTGTAACGAAAAAGACTATACAAAAATTGCAATTATCAAATGTCAAAATTGCAATTACTAAGGGCAAAAGTTGCAAATACCAAAAGAAGAGGGAAGGATAGACTTCTATTCAACCCTAAATACTTGCAGGATGAGGATAAAAGCCAAAGAAGGATAACAAATTCGTTGGTAAAAGATTTGGATTTAGGGTAACTTGCTTCCCAAGTTATCCCGAAATCCACAAATAAAGAGTCAGGATGCAGCTTCCAGAAGGAAACGCCCAGATGGACGGACCAGGGGAGGCCACGCGCCAAAGCGCGTGGCCAGCCGCCACAACTTGGCCGCGGAAACGCGGCCTAAGCCGCGTTTCCGCGGCAATCTGGATGAGACCAAGTACCAGTTTTTGTGGAGGAGTCGTTCTAGGACTCTACTTCCTTCTGCACCTATAAATACCCCTGCAGAGCAACCGAGAAGGGCGTCCAGCGCAGTACAGGGCCAAAAGTTAGGGTTTTTAGGCTTTCTTTTAGTTTGTAGTTAGGTTTCTATTTTTCTTTTGTAATTTCTATTTTTTAAGAGAGAGAGGCCTATGTTGAGCGTGACACCGATGTACCCTCCTCTTTTCTGCCATTGATTAAAGCAATAAAGGTAATATTTTTCTTATGTTCATTGTTTTACTTTTCTTTTCGTTTTCTTTTCCTTTTCTATTTTATCTCTGTGGTTGTTGATGAGCATGCAAGTGATTTCCGAAGCAAAAGTATAACGAGTCTTAGCGAGTGCCAACGATACTTCATGGAGATGTTCTCCTCCTCAAGGTCCGTATCACTTCATTCTTGCCCAGCTTGATGATATAATGCGAATAGGGGACTGAGCTCGATCCTATGGTTTATGCGTTGAACGTCTCCTAAGCAAGGTAGAACATGTAAGGTTTTCACGTATTTTCTCAACCAAATTAAGGTAAGTGTTCCTTTCTTTTCTTTTCTTTTCTTTTATTTTTGTAGATTAAATCACCATCTACCAACTCTTTCTTTCCTGACTCATTGTAAATACCGCTTTCTTTCTAAACTAACTTTAACTAATATTTTCTTATTTTCCTTTTAATAACTAAAAGAAGAATTTTTAGAGAACTTACTTAAACGCTTCCATCATTAGTCCCTCCCTGAGGATCACGACCCGCATAGCCATTGCTACCGCGGATTAGAATTGAGCACCCTGCATTATTGATTTAAATTCTGATATTCTATATTTTGTGTTTAAGGAAAATCTCAATCACTCCCCTTTTGGAATTTTTACAGAACGGTCAGCCAGTTGGATGGTGACTCGAGTTGGACTAAGATCGCCCAACCCGAGTTGTTGATAAACTGAGAATGGAAGCAAGTTGATACTTGCCCCCAAGTCAAGAAGTGCACGACTAATCTCGGCTTGTCCTATTGTGCATGCAATGGTGGGGCTACCTGGATCCTTGTACTTGACAGGGATCGGACCCGATAGTAGCTCACTAATGTTAGTAGTTAAGAAGACCTTTTTTTGGTACATTGGTCTTTCTCTTCTTGGTGCACATGTCCTTAAGAAACTTAGCATAGGAAGGGACTTGTTGGATGGCATCAAGAAGTGGCACATTTATCTTCACTTGATTAAATAACTCAATTATCTTGTCCATGTGTGGATTTTGCTTGTTGTTATTCAGCCTATTAGGAAATGGTACTATATGCTGGTGCACCTGACTGGTTGACCTATCTTTTTCAGATTCGTCAGAATTGGAAGGATTTGGATTAGATGAGGTGGATGCTTGATTGTGGTTGTGCTGAATGGGATTGGTTGGCGTTGACACTTGATTATCAACTCTCTTCCTGACCTCAATTAATGAACTGCATTACATTGATTAATGAATTATCCTCAGCCAAATGAGCTTGTTGAGAATTCCTCGGATTGGTTATTGGCTGACTAGGCAGGGTACCCTTCTGTCTCTCATTCTGTGGAGTGGCTAGTTGACTCATTTGAACCTCTAACCTCTGTATAGTTTGCATGAGAGAATCTTGATTTTTCATGTATCTTTCCATGTTTCTTTCAAAGTCAGTCATTCTCCTTTCTAGTTGAGGATTCTGGAAGGAGGATTGTGGAGCTTGGTTGGAAAGTTCTGTTGATAGTTTGAAAACTTAGGTGGATGGTTGGGAGAATTATTATGGAAATTGAAAAAGTTGGGTTGATGATTGGAAGGATTATTGGCATGATGGAAGTGGCTAGCTTGATTTGATCGTGAATGGTCATTGTTATTTTGGCTCCATGAGAAATTAGGGTGATTTCTCCAGCCAGGATTGTACGTTGGTGCGTAAGGATTATTGTTTGGCCTTGAAAAGGCCGCATTCATCGGTTCATGGTATTGCTGCTGAGCCTGAAACACAGGGCACTCTCGAACACATCATTCATGGCTTGGCAGTAAGTACAACTGATTGAGATAAAACCTACACACAAAATACAGAATTTCAGAACTTTTAAAATAGAGATGTGCAAGTGCTCGATTCTACTGCGATAACAAGTGGCTATGCGGGTCGTGATCCACAAGGAGGGACTAGCGATGGAAGCTTTTTTAGTAAGTCTTCTTTTAAGATACAAAGTTTGGTTAAAGTTCTTCTTTAGTTCTTTAAAAGAAAAAGAAAAAATTGAGTTAAAGTTGAGTTAGAAAGAAAGCGGTAGAATAAGAAGGTGGAGAAATAAGAAGTGATTTGTACAAATGAGATTGAAAAAGAGTGATAAAAGATTTGGTGGATTGTGGTGTTCTAAACTAAATGATTTAAAGAAAAGAAACTAAAAATTACTTACTTCTTTTGGCCAAATACCTACCTTGAATCTTTTGCAATGATGTTACCTTGAAGTGAGGCGATCAACGTATAGCCCATAAGAGTTGATTCCCGTTTCCTCCACATTATATCATCAAGACGTTGCAAGTTTGAAGTGATATAGAATGAAACTCAAAATCCATCGTCATGGGCTATCGGTGGCATTCGCAAAGGTAAGGCTCTTTCGATGCCTTTAGACTCACTTAGATAGCAATTGTACCAAAAGAAGAAAAATAGAGAAGAAGAAGAAGAAGAACACAAAAACAAAGTACATACAAAAGGGAACTACAGATTCGATTTTATAACAATAAGGGAAAAGAAGGAAATCTTACACCGGTGTCACTCTCAGCACAAGCTTCGTTCTCATTCTCCTATTAAACTCTGATCTCCTCTGATTTACATAAACTAAAACTGAAAATTATATGAAAAGAAAAACAAAAACCTACACTAAAAAAATGGAAAAATGGACTAATTTCTATCTCTGCATGGTCCTCTCCCCTTGCCTTTGAGATTGCAGATATTTATAGAAGAAATGAAGAGGTTAGAGGAGTATGAAGATAGGAAAAGCTGGTTATTTCTGAATTTGAATCCTCCCTTATCTCCAAACTTGATTTGATGTAAATATATAGTTCTGATCTGCAGTTTGTTGGCGTGTTGATTGCTGAATATCACTTACCAAATGACAGAATTAGAAATAGCAACCAACATAAGAGTTGTAGCTCTGGCAGTCTTCTTTCCGGATCATCTGAATCATCGATTTGAGATTCAGTAGCGAAAGTTATGATTCAATTACTGAAATGTATCCAGTCAGAATCTGAGTCAAATTTGCTTCATCTCATACGTTGATCTTCGCTCTATCAATTTATCTCTCTGTATTTGATATTATCCTCGATTGATCTTTATCTAACCAAAATGGATTTATAAAATCTTAATTTTACTGGTTTCCATTTTGTGTTATCTTTCTGATTTGTTCTGATCTTCAACTGAACATTTGCTCAAATCCTTGATTTGTTCTAACTAGATCTGAGATCATCCTCAGCTAACCAAATAGATCCAGTTAAATCTGATTTTAACTGGTATTTATTTAGTTTAATTCTCTTTCTCTTCATTATTATCTTCTACAAAATAGACATTTAAGACAAAAAAATTAGCAGATTCATTACACGATAAATGTAGGAGTGTAATGAAAAGAATGCAAAATATGTGTATGATCACACCCCCACACCTATCTTTTGCTCATCCTCGAGCAAAACAACAAAACTAAACCAAAGATTATTAAATCACTTTCGCAGGTCACGCGATTGCACTGAGCTTGTGCAACAAGCCGTTAAACCTCTAGGTTACCCCTAGAGGACGAGTTTTGTCTCGTGAGGTTTTCAGTGGATTACACCCACAAAATTCATAAAGAAAGAGAAATAAAGAGTTAGTATTTTCGAAAAGCATTTTCAAGAGAAAAATATTTGAAATATAATTGTAAGATTTAAGTAATCTATAAGTTATAGGAAAACTAAATTATTCATTTCTAAACTTAGCTTCTATTCAAAAATTTGTTATCAATCAAAGTAAGGAGTCAAATTGTACTTCTCATCTAGTCTATTACTTTACCCTAAGTCATATGCACCTTGTGATCGTAAAATTTTGACTAAGGGTTCATTAACTCTGACTCTTATGCCTTATTTATTTATGTATATATATTTTTTTGGTGATATTATTCCTTAGTTTTATTGGCTTTCTAATCTGCCCATGTAACGAGCTTTTAATCGATGACTCCCAACTAAAAGGTCTTAGGACACCGGGTGAGAAAACACCCCAAGACTTAAGACTCGAGCAAACACGACAACAAAAATAAGAATTTTATTATATGAACCACTTTTAGGCGTGAATACTTATGCTTTATTAGGCACAAATTCCCAGCTTAATCAAAGGATTTTTTTATATTTTTTTCTCAAACTTATCTAATCATCTTTCGCAAAAATACCAAGGCTTACTTAGGCCAAAGCACCTAGCTAATCAATAATTAGATTTGTTCATCTTTCATAGATATATTTTTTTTCTTTTTTTTATAAGGCATAAGAATCTTCATTTTTGAACCCTAAGTGTGTGAGTGTATGAAGTGTGCATATTTCATTAAGGTAAAGATCAAGACTAAATTACTTTGACAAATTATCTTCCTAACTTTAAAATCAAACAAATAATCTTATTTTAACCAAGTTCAAGAAATACTAATTTTGATTTTCCTATTCCTTAAAATTGACATAATTTCTTACAAAAAATATGTCAAAATATTATTTCTATTTCAAAAAGTTTTTAAAAGTAAAGAAAATGTTAATTTTTTTTAATAAAAAGAAAAACCTAAGTTATGTTAGAACCCTCCCCCACACCTATCTCATGCATTGTCCTCAATGTATGAATTAATGTATAGATGCATGAAAAAGAAGAAAGGGAAGAAAAATGTTACCTTAAGGTGGTGGTCCCGTCCGGTGGTGGTCTGATTGGTCCACGAATGCGGCCCAATCGACTTTTTGTGGAGTTCGGACGAACCCACCAGAATTTCTCTAATATAACCCACTAAAATGATATATACATGAATGATTTTTATTAAATATTTTACCCCATC
Organism: Agave tequilana; assembly: GCA_038442645.1. Classification (NCBI taxonomy): domain Eukaryota; kingdom Viridiplantae; phylum Streptophyta; class Magnoliopsida; order Asparagales; family Asparagaceae; genus Agave; species Agave tequilana. Next base: position 289,922 of record JAVJIF010003714.1, read on the forward strand.
TAATTTCTAAACTCCATAATTAATTTCGGAGTCAATTTTGTTAACCGCCTTGTCCCAAAATGGAGCTTGAAAAGATGGAATGATTGACTTGGACTCAGGAAGTACTGGAACTAATACCGACTCAGGAAAGTGACTTAAGTCAAGTAAAAAGGTTCAGGAGTCGAGATTGGCTCAGGAAGTGGTTCCAAATCAAGAAGTTAAAACTCAAGTCCACATTTAGTTTCCCACAATGGAATGTGACTTAATATTGGTGATTCAAGTTCAAGAATGACAAGTGTGGGAATCAAAACTGACTCTAAAATATTACTCAAGTTGGGAAACAAAACAGGAGCCAATATTGATTCGAGAATTTGAACTGGATCACAAATTTGAGAACCTAGGTCACATTTCTCATTGAGTTCAATTTCATAAAAATGAAAACTTGCCAATTTGTCAATAAGACTTTCAAAAGTGTGAAATTGGTCAAGTTCAATATGATGATCATCAAAGATGGGTGATTTAATTTCATGATGAATTGGCACAGGATCCAATGTTGACTCAGGAAAAAGATTGAAATCAGGTGAAGACACTGGAGTCATTATTGAATCAGGAAGTAGAATTGAATCACGAAGTTGAGGGTCAGGATCATATTCATTCTCAAGTTCTATTTCAGAAAGGAATAACTTGCCAAACTGTCAATATCATTTTCAAAATTTGGAGTTAGGGCAAGTTCAAATGATTGTGCTAAAATGGAACTTCTTTTCAAAAACAACATGACTCTTCAGCTCTAACAGAATGGTTAACGACATCAGAACTGGCCAAACGGTGAGAACGTAGAGTTTGGACCATCATATCTATGTCATGATTATGAGCGTTTGAGCTGGAGTCATAGCTTCAAGCATCTTTTCATAGTTGATAGGTTCATCGTTTTGTTGTGATTGGTCTTGAAAAGATGAAGTGTTGTTTTGGAATTGGTGGTAAAATTGTGAGTCCATCAGATTTTGTGATTGTTGTTTGGACTCACGCATACTCATTTTTAAAATTGATGGTTTTTTATTTTGGACTGCTGGAACTGAGTATGAATCTTGAAAATATTGTGGACAAGGTGGATAAGGAGGACAAGTTGGTTGAAAATTAGACTCAGGGGAGGTGAATCCCACTGACTCTGTGAAGAGTTGAAATTATTCTGGAAATTATGGTTATAAGATGGGGGCATGGGTTATATTGATTCGGATAAGACCAATCCGGCACACTAGGTTGGTTAAAGTTATGATATACCGGGTTGGTAATATCTGAAAAAGAGGTTGATGTGTAATATGGATTACCATTAAAATTGGAAAATTGCTGTTATAAGCCATATCACACAATAAAACACAAACAAAGAAAAAACAAACAAATAAGCAAACAAAAAAAGAAAAATTCTAACCTACGTTAGGGTAGACCTTTGACCTAGACGACTCCTAACTGGTTAGACTGTTCATAGGAGGTATAATGCAGACTTTGACCACAAGCTAATCAGCCAGGTCAGGGTAAGATTGGTGGGAGGTTATCCGTTAAAGACGTTTCTTAATTAAGTAACCACCAACCTTCGGGCTTTCGGCCCTTAATCCCCTTCCTAGACACTGATTTGACAGGAGTCAAATTCTAACACCTTTCCCCTTAGGACAATCTCCTAATTGAGTCCAAGATGTCCTTAGGGCCAACGTCTACTCATTTTTAGTTAGGCTTGGGTTAGGATGTGAGGAGATTGTTTGTGGGCTAAGGGAGGGTAATGACTTCCCCACTTTATCTTGTTTATAGGATAAGCCCTTAGATCAATTTAGTGCAGTGTACAAGAAAAAAACACTTAAGCAATGTAAACAATCCAAAAGTGTTCTTATACTAGATGCTATGCACACGTACCTTTGCTCCAATACTTTTCAACAGTAAATAGAAAATGTAATGAAATAGACACGTGCCTAAATGCAAAGTCTAAATCATTTTTTAGCATTTACAATCATCATTTTACTGTTGAGGTTAGAAAGTAAATACAGTGAGACAAACAAGAAAATAAATGCTACAGATTTTTAAACTGCGCAATTCAGCCAACCTGCAGAAAATACAGGTTAGTAGTTCACTCAGTTTGCCACAGGACTGTAGCAAATCTGAGGGCTTCTTGGTTCTACTTTCTTGAGTAGAGTCCAAGGCCACTTATGTGTCCACTGCAGCAAGAATTCCTTATTGTTAAATCTGTACAAAAAACAAAGAAGAAAGTTAACAAAAAATGAACTTAAAGATAATTATTTACGGTCCCTCCCCAGCAACGGCGCCAAAATTTTGATTGAGGTAAAACCTACACACAAATACAGAATTTCAGAACTTTTAAAATAGAGATGTGCAAGTGCTCGATTCTACCGCGATAGCAAGTGGCTATGCGGGTCGTGATCCATAAGGAGGGACTAGCGATGGAAGCTTTTTAGTAAGTCTTCTTTTAAGATACAAAGTTTAGTTAAAGTTCTTCTTTAGTTCTTTAAAAGAAAAATGAAAAATTGAGTTAAAGTTGAGTTAGAAAGAAAGCGGTAGAATAGAAGATGGAGAAATAAGAAGTGATTTGTAAAAATGAGATTGAAAAAGAGTGATAAAAGATTTGGTGGATTATGGTGTTCTAAACTAAATGATTAAAAGAAAAAAAACTAAAAATTACTTACTTCTTTTGGCCAAATACCTACCTTGAATCTTTTGCAATGATGTTACCTTGAAGTGAGGCGATCAACGTATAGCCCATAAGAGTTGATTCCCGTTTCCTCCACATTATATCATCAAGACGTTGCAAGTATGAAGTGATACAGAATGAAACTCAAAATCCATCGTCATGGGCTATCAGTGCCACTCGCAAAGGCAAGGCTCTTTCGATGCTTTTAGACTCACTTGGATAGCAATTGTACCCAAAGAAGAAAAGTAGAGAAGAAGAAGAAGAACACAAAAACAAAGTACATACAAAAGGGAACTATAGATTCGATTTTATAACAATAAGAGAAAAGAAAGAAATCTTACACCGGTGTGTCACTCTCAGCACAAGCTTCGTTCTCATTCTCCTATGAAACTCTGATTTACATAAACTGAAGTTGAAAATTACATGAAAAGAAAAATAAAAACCTACACTAAAAAAAATGGAAAAATGGACTAATTCCTATCTCTGCATGGTCCTCTCCCCTTGCCTTTGAGATTGCAGGTATTTATAGAAGAAATGCAGAGGTTAGAGGAGTATGAAGATAGGAAAAGCTGGTTATTTCTGAATTTGAATCCTCCCTTATCTCCAAACTTGATTTGATGTGAATATTCAGTTCTGATCTGCAATTTGTTGGCGTGTTGATTGCTGAATATCACTTACCAAATGACAGAATTAGAAATAGTAACCAACATAAGAGTTGTAGCTCTGTTAGTCTCTTTCCGGATCATCTTGAATCATCAGATTTGAGATTCAGTAGCGAAAGTTATAATTCAAATACGGAAATGTATCCAGTCAGAATCTGAGTCAAAATTTGCTTCATCTCATCCGTTGATCTTCTCTCTATCCATTTATCTCTCTGTATTTGATATTATCCTCGATTGATCTTTACCTAACCAAAATAGATTTATAGAAATCTGAATTTTACTGGTTTCTATTTGGTGTTATCTTTCTGATTTGCTCTGATCTTCAGCTGAACATTTTTCCCAATCCATGATTTGTTCTAACTAGATCTGGGATCATCCTCAGCTAACCAAATAGATCCAGTTAAATCTAATTTTAACTGGTATTTATTTAGTTTAGTCCTCTTTCTCTTCATTATTATCTCCTACAAAATAGACATTTAAGACAAAGAAATTAGCAGATTCATTACACGATAAATGTAGGAGTGTAATGAAAAGAATGCAAAATATGTGTATGATAAGCAGCCCGGAGTTGGAAATTGGTTTGGACTGACTTGATTGACTGGACTTGGTTCTTCATTTCTTGAGCTTCCAGTCTTCTAGCTAGGTTAGCTAACTTAGCCTCATTAGCTATGGATGATTCGATAGAATGGAGACCTCCTTTTGAAGAGATGGAGTTTGGATTCCTAGAGGTCTCACTAGTTGGTTTCCATTGGATGGTCTTTTCAGCTAGATTTTCATACAAATCTCATCCTTTATTTTTATCCTTCTGCAAGAATCCCCTTGGCACATACTTTCTAAGAGGGTTTTGGTAGAATAGTCTAAACCGTCATAAAGAATTTGGCATTGTCACCATTTCTTTATTCCATGATGTAGACATTAGACAAGGAGGTCTTTAAAGCGTTCAAAGTACCTCCAAAACGGTTCACTCAGTTCTTGGTTAAATTGCATGATTGTTTTCCTAATGAGAACGGTCTTATGAATTGGATAGAATTTCTTCAAGGAGACCTCGATGAAACCATCCCAAGATGTGATAGAACCGACCGTTAAGCTGTAAAGCCACTTCTTTGCTAGGTCCTTAAGTGCGAAAGTGACAAATCTCAACCTAATAGCATCGTCTACAAGGTGTGGGATTTTCATCATTAGACATACTTTCTCAAATTCTCTTATGAAGAAGTAAGCATCTTCGTACTCTAAGCCATGAAACTTAGGGAGTGTGTTGATAAATTGAGGCTTGAGCTCAAAATTGTATTCACCAACCGATGGAAGTAGAATGCAAGATGGAAGTGAGGTTCTAATGGGGTAGAACCTATCCTGCAATGATGTTGATTGAGCCATTACCGGATCTGGTCTTAGTTCAAACTTGGGTGGTGATGTGTTCTAGTCAACCTAGATGAATTAGGGTCTCTTGACCACACTTGCATACACAAACACAATCACAATCACAAAAAAGTTTACCAACAGTCAACAATAGTAATCAACCAAGCCTAATCTAAGGTAACCTCGACCTAAATAACTCCTAACTGGTTGATTGTCCACAAGAGGTATAATGTAGACTTTGACCACAAGCTAATTAGCCAGGTCAGGGTAAGATTGGTGGGAGGTTATCCGTCAAAGACGTTCTTTAATTAAGTAACCACCAACCTTCGGGCTTTCGGCCCTCAATCCCCTTCCTAGACACTGATTTGGCAGGAGTCAATTTCCAACACCTTCCCCTTAGGATAATCTCCTAGTGAGTTCGAGATGTCCCTAAGGCCAACGTCTATCAGATTTTACTTAGGCTTAGGTTGTGCGTGCTTGGAGATGGTTTGTGGGCTAAGGAAGGGTAATGACTTTCCCACCTTATCTTGAATTGGATTTTGCCCTTAGAGTTAATTATGCAAAGTGTGCAAGATATAGAAAAATAGCATTCAAAAGCAAATATCACCCAAGAATGTTTCCTAAACTATATGCTATGCATACGTACCTTGTCTCCAGCTCTCTTCAACAGTAGTTATAAAGTAAACGTAATTAGACAAATGCCTAGAATGCAAGTCTAAACGTTTTTTTAAGCAATTAACAATCACTCAAATTACTGTTGGATTAAAACAGGGATAGTGGATAACAGATAATAGCAAGATTATAACGTACAAAAACTTAATTTTTGCGAGCAATATGTCCTGTAAAAAAGAGTTTTAGTAGTCCAACAAAATCTTTAGCTTTTTCAACGCAATTTCTTGAAATTCTGTTTCCTACTTTCGAGAGTAGGGGCACAGAATTTGCAAGTCTTCTCTTGCAAAGCTTGAATGCTAGATCTTAATCTTCAAGTCCCTGAAACAACACACCAAACTTGTTAAAAAAATAAATACACCGTTCCCTCCCCGGCAACGGCGCCAAAAATTGATTGCTAAAGTGAAAGAACAATCAAAGAGTTAAGAATTTACCGTGTAGCTTGTGGCTAACGGGTCGTGTGGAATGCGAAGAAAGCTTTTCGGTGATTCGTTTAATAACAAAGAATTGTGTTCATTTTTTAATTGAAAAGAGAATGGAAAGAAGGAGATGATTAAAAGAGAAATTGCAACTTTAGAGAAGCCTTTGGAGAAGGTGATTTAAAAGCTCGAAAATTGTTTTGTTGATTATAATAAGAAGAAATCTGGGCTCACTATCTCACTACTCAACAGTTTATTCTTCTATTGAAATCCTAAGTGCCTCAAATTGATCATAGGCAAAACTTAAAGTTGACTTTAGAAAGTTTAAAGTAAAGCACATAAGATGGTTGGAAGAATTCACTCTTTTCTTTGAAAAATCGTTTCGAAACGAATGTAAATTATCAAGCGCGAAGAAGCAAGTATGAAGTAAAAACAGTTCAAGAAACGTTCATAAAAGAAGTAAGAGTTTAAAAATCCAAACCCATCCTCATGTGCCTTCAAGAACACTTTCAAGAAGAAAGGCTTTAAGTAAGGCATGTAAATGATTCATTGGGTCTTTTTCATTAAAACTAGAGAGAAGAAGAACTGGAAAGAGGTACAATAGTGAGCCCAGAAAACTGATTTAGCTACTCATGAAAAACAAAGAAAAAGGCAAGTAAATAACGCAAGACATACCGTAATACGAGTGGAAGAAAATGTGGCTCGATTCTTGTATTGATGTCACTTCAATCTTCAAGTACAAGCACTCAATTCCTCTCTCTCACAAGTATTTGTACTGGACTACAAATTGAAAAGCAAAAAATACAACTTTTGTACTATCTAACAAGGCCTAAATCCTTAGAAAATAAAGAAAAATTCTAATCCTAGTCTTCGCTCCTTTTTGCTCTGTTGAAACTCGTATTTATAGGAAAAACCAAACGGGGGAGATCCCGGGAAGATTGGTGGAGCAAACGATCCCCCAACTGACTTAAAAAGCCGCGAAAACGCGGCTAGGGCCGCATTCCGCAGCCCTGGTGTGGCCATGTGGCCACACCCAATTGGTGGGTCTCTGGTTTGGTGATTGGCCCGTTTCTTCTACTAGTTTTCTCATTGCAGCTTCAGGATTTGACGAAACAATCTTTGATTGTTGGCTTCAACCGCTTGATTCAGGGAGGATTCTTTTCAACCGTTTTCAACCTCTCTGATATGCCAAGATTTGCCCTGATTCCTTGATTTCGAATTTATTCTGAATTAAATCAGAATTTGGTGGCTTTTGGGCTTGTTTCTCATTCCTCTCTTTTAGCAATTGGGCCTACATTAAACAAAGAAGAAGAAGACTTGTTAATAGGATTTATTAATTAAAAAGTATGGTAAGGTGACAATGTATATGCAATATATGTGACTAATCAGATTTCATGTCAAAAACATAGATATAATATCTTTTATGTAAATTGGATTCTATTCATATACAATATGCTTCAAAGTTATTTCAATATCATGTTTTTGCATTTATATAAGTTTTGGAGAAAACGGTTTTCCATTTCAAAATCCAAGTTTTAGAAAAAATACCGATTTTTGTTAAAATCAAATTTTAATATCACAAAATGGTTCAATAGTTTGTAATATGTGTTGATTTTTAGTCACACATGTTTGGTATTCAAAGATCTACTAAGAACTTATTTTTGTGAAATTTATGGGATTTAATTATTTATATAAAAAGACAAGTTTTCAATAACCAAAATCCCCAGCCAGACTCACTGGCGGTCGACCGGACGGTCGACCGGACTAGGTGACGGTCGACCGATGTACATGGACGTGCACAAAGGCCAGCCATTCGTCGACCACGCGGTCGACCGATTGAAAGCACCCTACTCTATGGAGAGGGCCGGTCGACCGGGCGGTCGATCGTTGGCTTTGGCCCGGTCGACCGAGCGGTTGACCGGAGGCACAACGGTCATAAAAATGACTGTTGGCCGGTCGACCGGGCGGTCGACCGGAAGGACAATTCTGCCCTTCCAGACTACCAACGGGCATATTTTTAAGAGGCAATATATATGCCTTCTCTTGAGTTGTTTTCAACAAGAATTTCAAGTGCAAAAATTTCCATCTTCTTAAGTGTTTAGCAACAACTTTTAAAAGAGTTTTTGGGTTAGAAAAAATTTATCTTTATTTGTTTTCAATGTTGGAAAATCAAATAAAATAGAATATATGGGATATTGGTTTTGATCTTTATTTCTATCTTATTCTTGGAGATTTTCTCAAGTATTTTTCTTTGTGATTTGTTTTCCAAACACCTAGTATTCTCACACTTGAGCTATCATATCTATCCTATCTATAGGATCTTGTTTTGGTGAGAAAATTAGTTTGTGGTTTGTTGAGACCACCAAGAGTTGTAACCTCCTTGTATTTGTTGGCATCCCTCTTGTGTAGACGTGATTGTAGAGGTTGGATTGGTATCCCTCTAAGTGTAGAGGCGATTGAGGTTGTTGTTTGGTTTGAGCCTTATCCCTCTAGTGTGAGGTGATTGTTGTTTGGCTAAGTGCCCATCCCTCTAATTGTAGAGGTGATTGTCGTTGTGCCTTGCCTCTTGTGTAGAGGTTGTGTTTGTTGGAGAGAGGAGTTGTGTACTCCTAGTTTGTATTATCTAAATTCTCAGTGGAGGTTCCCTGTGTGGGAGTCCTGTGCGGACGATATAGTAGAAATCCTTCTGTCTGAAGGCAGGGACGTAGTGCAGTGGCTCGAACCTCGAAACAAATCTCGGTATTTGTGATTGATCAACTATCTCTAAACTCTCTATCTTTTATATCTTGCATTGATTCATATTGTTCATATCTTATATTTGTTTGGTATTGTTTGTGTGCGTCACTTGTGTTGAACAAGAGAGCTTTACATAGCACCTTAACTCTTATTTAGAGGACTTTAGAGGAGATAGTCCAGAGCCCTTCACTGGGAATTCAGCTACACTCTTTAGTTACACTAAGTGTTTTGAAATTTGTTTGTAATTCTGCATCATTTGTCATTAGATGAGCCTTACACCTATTCACCCCCTCTAGGTGTACTTTTAATTGGTATCAGAGCCTACGCTCCTGATATTAGGTTTAGCCACCTAGGAGTGAGGTCTTGGTTTGCTAATCTAGATTTGCATTTGCACACATATAGTTTATACACTCATGAATTTCATGACCCCTCCTATGTTTGATGTTTCTAACATTAATATATGGAAGCTTAAGATGAGTATGTACCTAAAACCCTAAGAATGCATGTTTACCTTGCTAATACCAAGAAATCTTATCTTGGTAATAACAAGCATATAGAGGCCAATGCACAAGCCTAGAGGCACTTAGATGCACTCTAAGTAAAGAATATTTATCTATTGTTTCTCATTGTGATTCTGCTTTCTCAGTATGGAACACTTTGACCTCTTCAAAGCTTCAAACGATGAAATATGTGGAGGAGGAATCTAGTGGAGATGTGTCCGACCAACATTGCTACATGGTCCAAGGGAATGACTCCCTTGAGGTAAACTCAGATACCCATCTAGATGATAGTGCTAGTTCTTCTGGTGATGACTATATGGATGCCAATATTTTAAATGAAGAACTATCTCTTGTGTGTGAAAATTTGCTTGAAAAGTATCAACTTTTGAAAAAGAAAACTTTTAAAATAAAAGAATAAAATAAGAATTTGTTTCAAAACTTAACATGGCTTTGCAAGAAAGGGATGAGATTTCTAATGAAAGGGACTCATTGAAATCCCAACTTGATCTTGCTCTAAATGAAAACAAAATTTTGAAAAATAAAATGATTGTGACATTGTTTTGAAGAAAATGAGGCTCTATCTTAAAACTTGATATTGTTTTAAAGAAAATGATTCTTAAAAAATAAAATATTTCTATTTCAAAAGAGTTGGATTTGGTTTCAAAGGATAATAAAACTTTGAAAATGATTTAGAATCACATGTTTGCCATGCTCCATCATCTAGTGTTTCAATTGCATGCTCCACTTTGTCTTCAAGTGTTAAAAATGATATTTGTATATTGAAGAAAAGTGTTGATTGTTTGGGCTCCACCATGAGCCAATATGCCATGAACCACACACGGTGGATTCCATATTTCGAAAGAAACAAGTTCACATATGCATGCACACCATACACGATATACACATGCTCATCATGCTCACACACATGATTTCATGTATGCTCATGTGTACACTGTACACATTGTGGACGTAAGGGCCACCTTGCAAAATTTTGTTATGACAGAATAAATGACACAAATTTTGCAAACAAGTTTGTTTGGGTTAGGAAAGATGCTAACCCCTATGTACCCATTAGGGTATGGGTACCAAAAATCACTCCTATTTTATTTGATGTAGGTGTGGGCTCTCACTTGACTGAGGGTATTGGTGCCTTGAGGTGAATGCGTTCCGAGCTAAATGGTAACACCTTTGTATGCATCACTTTTAAGGAAGTTTGGTGGGAGGACCATCATGGTTTGGAGAAATAGAGATGTGCCCTAATGGTTTTGGTAACTATCTCTAACTCCCATTTAGTGTACATGCTTTCATATTGTTAATTTTTAACATGTTTGTTTTTTCATGTTCATTATGTTAAATGCCATGATAATTAGACTTGTGACATGCATGTATAGTAATTGAGATACACCCATGTTTATATAGATTATTACTTTTGTGTTCTCACTTAGTTTAACTATTGTGTATATCCTTGTTCTAAGACATGTGCATTTATATAATGATCATGTTGGTTTATATTTTGTTTTATGCTTCATGTTTTGATTACATGTTTAGATGTTGTTTTCATTAAAACTTGTATATATACTTGTACAACTAATGAGCCACAAATTGATTTTTTGAATGTCTGTGCTTAATGCTCATTTGTACCCATTAGATATACTGGTATAGCCTAGTTTTGATGATTCATGCGTTTTAAACTTGTATTCCCTATCTTGTACATGTTTTCATTTTAATATGTTTAGTTTCATGTATATATTAATTTTGGTTAAAACTTTAGTTATACATGTATACCTTGAGTCATTTACTTTTCATGCAAATTCTATTATGGACTCATTGTGTTGGATATGTATGTATACTTTTAGTTTTAACTAAACATACATTACCTTGAAGTATGTTTAGTTTTGATGATTTTCATTTTTTTTTTATAAGGAATTTTCATTAGCTTGATGCCCTATTTCCATGATTTTGTTTATTATATGATTTTTACACCTCTATGTTTGATTTTTTACTCATGATTTGTTTCATGAGATTATATGAGCTTTAATGCTAATTGGGTGTTGATGATTGTGTCATTTTCATTTCATGGATTCATTCATGTTTTTATTTCTTACTTGAAGGACTTCGTACTAGTTTTCAAGATTATCATAAACTAGTTGTATATTTCTCATTTGGATGAGTTTTCAGTCATGTTAAAATATTTTCAAATTCTATTTTTGAAAACCCCTTCCTCCAAAGGGCGGACGGATGGGTGGCCATGCCTTGTGTGCCTAATTGAAATTTTTTTCATGTGCATGAAAAGGGAGATAATTATGAGTTATACACTTAGTTCTCATTATATTTTCAATTGGTATCACAATTGATATTTTTTTTGTATACTCATATTTGTGTTTTCTATATATGTATGCTTCAAACTTCAAATAGTATCAAATTTTATTGGTATTTATATTTTCATACATATATATGTGATTTGATTGTGCTTGCTATATCTTTACATCTAAAGTACAAATTATATTTATGCTAAGCTTGATTACTTCTTAGTGTCAATTATTTTTCAATTGGTATCTTATACAAGCTTATGCATTATTTATTGGTATTTCATAAAGGGGGAGAAAATTCATATTTTTATCTTTCAATTGGTATCTTTCAATCGATTTTATTTTCAATTGGTATCTTACTCTCATTATTTATGATGAAAAATACTTTGTTACTAATATTTTCAATATTGGTATCATGTTTCATTTTAAATGGTACCTATATTGATATGAGTTATGTTTACCTAAAACAATTTGATTTTTACTTTCAATTGGTATCAAGATTTTCAATATATATATATATATTTCAATTGGTATCAAAAACGTACTATATTTCATTTTCATTGGTATCAAAATTTACAAGACATTTTAAATTGGTATCTAGATACTTTTCAATTGGTATTTTTTGGTATCTTAAAAATTTTGTTTACTTAAACTGGTATCTCAAAAATATTCTGTTTATTTTCAATTGGTGTCATAATGTTTTGATGTATACCTTTATCATAAATTAATTTATTTTTTAATTGGTATCATATTGTTTTGAATTGTATTGCTTATATGTAAGGGAAGCTTAATATCTTCTCAATATATAGTTTATGTTGAGTGTATCTCATATTGAGGAGGTTGACCTCTCTTCTCTAAGTTTTATACATGTGTAGAGGGAGCTTTACATCTCCTTTTATATATTGTATATTATGCGTTATGTGATTAGGGTTTAGTCATCTCTTTTTCATGTAATGCATGTATGCAGGGGAGTTAACTTTACGTCTCTCCTTTTCATGAGTGTATATCGCATATACATCCTTCTTGTTTGATTTGAAAAAAAGGGAGAATTTTTTTTTGATTTATTTATGCCCCTTTGTTGATGATTTGACAAAAAAGGGGGGAGGGAAATTTGGAGTTTTATATATGCATGTTTATTTTTTCAATTGGTATCAGAGCATATATCTCTTGTTTAAATATTCTTATTTATGCATATATGTGTTATTTGTTTTATGTATACCATTGAATATCTTTATTGTTATTACTATGCATGAGTTAAGGGGGAGCTTCTATGAAGCTTAACTTTATCCATGCATATATAATTCCATGAGTTTTGTCATCATAAAAAAGCGTGAGATTGTTGGCCTAGAGGCCCATCACTCTAGTTTTGATGATGATTAACTCATGTAGTTATAGTTTACTAAGAATCTTGTGTTTTAAATAGCTTCAGCGATTGACCAAGATATTAATAGGTATTTAGCTTCAACAAAGGAGTTTTGGAGCTTTCACACGTGATTTAAGAGCTCGAGCGTCAAGATTGCATCTAGTACTCGGTGGAGTCAAGCTCGTGGATCGCGTTTGGATCGAGTCAGTTTGGAGATAAGAAGACTTCAGTTTGTGTTAGTTTAGATTGTTTAGATCTTGTGAAAAGATTAGATAGTGTTGATATAGCCTGAAGTTCAATACACACACAAGTTTAAAGTTTATTGGTTTCGGATCGGCTTCGGTTTCGGTTTAACTGGTTTTGGATTTCATGTAAAAAATATAGATATAATATCTTTTATGTATATTGGCTTCTATCCATATACAATATGCTTCAAAGTAGTTTCAATATCATGTTTTGCATTATATGAGTTTTGGAGAAAATGGTTTTCCATTTCAAAAATTCAAGTTTTGGAAAATATCGATTTTCAATTTT